>WNWK01017395.1:0-42556 GCA_009830355.1 Cherax destructor | reverse complement strand
TGTTTATTTTTTAAAATTTTTTTGTCATTTCATACCCCCCCCATCTCTTCTTCCCCAGTGTTGAAAGGTCTATCTCTTAACCTCCTTGTGGAAAGGCTAGCCTGGGATAGCCCCATTGAAAACCCTTTTTGCATTTCAATTTTTTTTGACATGTTATCTCAAATTTTTTTTGAATGTCTGGTGCGCGTACCCAATATGGGCCTATATATGGTACAGAGTCCTGAACGATTCCTTACTGAGATGTCAGAATGCTATTCTTAGGTTTGCTAGGCCCCCACATGCTGGGTTACTGATGGGGCCTCAGGAGATGTGCTCGATTTACTCACCCCAAGACCCTTTTTTCTTGAGTGAGGTTTGTGTCTTGGCCCCCACTTTTTGGGGTTCTTTCCCCTTTCCCCCAATCTTTGACTTGCATTTGGGTGGGTTGAACCCGGGACAGTTTCGGGACTGAATAACCTGCCAGACCCCTTTTTGTACCTGTTCTTCTCCAAATTTAATTTCTTCATTAATTCCATCGTCAAAAAACCCTTCTGAATCTTTTCCCTTCCATCATGTAATTCACATATCCCAGAAACAGCACTGGTCCTAGGACTGACCCCTGTGGAACCCTGCTCGCCACAGGCACCCATTTGACCCCCCACATACCATGACTTTTTGATTCCTTCCCAACAGGTACCCTGATCCATTGCAGTGCCCTTTCCCGATTTGCCTGGTCCCCAGCTTTTTTTGGAACTGTGTCAAAAGCCCTTTCAGTCCAAGAAAATGCAACCACCCATTTTTTCTTGTCTTATGCTGTCACTTTGTCATAGAATTCCCGGAAATTTTTGGGAAGATTTTTGTCCCCCCAAATTTGTGCTGGTTTCCGTTTATAATCTATTCCTTTTTAGGTGAGCCACCACTTTTGATAATCTTCTCCATAACTTTGCATACTATATGTCAGTGACAATGGTCTGCAATTTAACCCTTTGGGGGTCCAAGGGGTTTCTCTGAAACTCGTCTCGGGGTCCACGAATTTAAAAAAAATTTTTTTCTTAAAAAATGATAGAGAATCTTTTCCGATCATAACGCCACAAAAATATAAATTTTGATCTAAAAACTAACGGAATTATGCTTTCGTAAAGTTAGCGGTATCCATGACATTTACGCATCGGCGATTTCGCCACTTTGAGCCCTTTTTTCGCAAATCCCAATGTTTCAGTCTACTAAAATTTATAGCTATTTCGCTATAACTCCATTTCTTCTATCGATTGAGTACAAGAAACTGCCTATTTCCCAAATTCCAACTACCCAAATAGTGGTTTGAAAAATGGCAATTTGGCCAATTTCACACAAATTTCAAACGATGCCAATTTCAAAATAGGCCCATAATAAACAAGGCAGACATTCCTGGCACAAAATAACATCTTCTCTGTTCATTAGTCACGTCTCCAGGGAAAGCATTTTGATAATTCATTCCATGGAAAGCATTTTGCTTTCCTTTTTGGGAATTTTTATTCTCACAAATAATAGAAGATTTACTGTTATGTATACAACTGCATCATTGTAAAAATGGTAAAAATAATATCAGCGCACTTGTGCAAGAATATTAGACTCTCCAGTTGATGTGTTTTGGGACGCATGGTATGATTTGTTTACTCTTGAACATCGCCAAAATCGAACATTTTCGCTACTTTGCGCTCAGTTTCAAGGTACAGTGGTACCACTTACGTGCCCCCAAAACCACCCTTTTGTAAGTTTTTTTTTTTTAAATGTTTTGTAAGTGTAATTTTGGGGGTCTAAAAGGACTAGTCTATTTTACATCATTCCTTATGGGGATAAATTCGTTTGGTAATGGCACTTGAACAGCATTCTGAATGAAAATATCATAAGTCGGGTACCACTGTACTTGGTCATCGTGAAACCAGTCAAAATTATCTCTATTTCTGTAATACAGTGGAACCCCGGTTAACGAAAAAATTCATTGCAGAAGCCTGCTCAAGTGCCATTACTGAACGAATTTATTTCCTTAAGAAAATGCCCTTTTAGGTTAGTCTATTTCAGACCCAAAAATACACTCCACAACACTTACAATATTATACTTACATAATTACACGATTTGGGTGTTCATTTACCGGGTTCCACTGTATATCATCTATTCTATAAAATGAGACTAAGAAAACGAGAATACAAGCATAAATACCATACAAAAATAGACTGAAAAGTCGTTGTTTTATACCAAAAACATGGTCGTTTTTTTTCTCATTATGCACTGTGTGGTGCAGGAATTTTTTATACTGTGCACACTGACTGCACAGACCCATTCTATCACATCTAGGCCTAACAGTCTGTTTCTGCTTTATTTGAGGGTGCTAGAATTTAGGCGATTAGTACGTCAATAACCCCAGGGCGTAAGACGTACTAGTACGACCAAAACCCCGAAAGGGACTACATTTGCTGTCTTCCATAGTTGCCCTGTTTTGATAGATGCGTTGAAGATTGTTGAGTGGTACACAGAGCGCCTGCTCCCTCTTTCAGGACCCACAAAGAGATGTCCCGCTCCATTGCCTTTTGAGGTACCTTGTGTGTGTGCACTCGCCTAGTTGTGGTTGCAGGATCGAGTCACGGCTCCTGGCCCCCCTCTTCACTGGCCACTACTCGGTCACTCTTCCCACTCCATGAGCTTTATTATACCTCTTCTTAAAGCTCTGTGTGTGTGTATACTCACCTATTGTGGTTGCAGGGGTTGAGTCATAGCTCCTGGCTCTGCCTCTTCACTGGCTGCTACTGGTCACACTTCCTGCCCATGAGCTTGATCATACCTCCACTACATCACTTCCCAGACTATTCCACTTCCTGACAACTCTGGTAGAAGAAGAAATTTTTCCCCAATGAGGGTGTGGTGAGTCACATGTGCGTGCGTGCAGTGCAGGGCATGTGTAGCCTGGGTATTTGATGGTAGTGACAGTTGTCATCAGTGGTAATGTTGAGATATTTTTAACTGACAACCACTACACACCCATATTTTTCGAGAAGTGCATGTGAGGGAATGCAGACGATGAAGGATGGAAAGGGGAAGAGTTTCATAAAATTTCCCTAATTTCCTGCTCCCTGCCTTAAAAGCAACATGTCTGCACCTCCCTTAACCCACTCCTTAATCTATTAAATGACCTTGTATTGTATTTACTCCTCCAACTAGGAAACTAATCTTTATTTTCTCATTACACTACTTTATTAGAGGAGGGAAGAAAGAACAAGGGACATGCTTGCTAAATGGCAAATGTGGAATTGGTATACAGTACATTTATCCAACTGTAAATAATGGGATTTTGAAAATGAAGAGGGTTACTGCAGTTCCATTTTTAATAAAAACATTGTGTATCCAGTGCACAAAGTACAGAATAAATGACATCACCTCAGTAATTAAAATAATGAATATGAAGGTCTTCTCCATAACAATGAAAAAGCCCTTCTCACTATGACAATAGAAAGATGTTTGAGTGTCACAAAATTAAACTCTCATCAAAACAGCAGAGTACAATGCAAACACAGGTTTGTATTAGAAATGGCAAGATCTGACAATGATTAGTATGGTACAAGTATCATATGAATATCTGGCTGCATTCAACACAAGTATGAGATGGTGTATCAAAACTGTATATACAAAAATTTACATATGTGAAATTAAAATTTAATATATAAGATTAATACAATGTTTTCTTTTCACTTAAAGAAAATGGTATGCCAATTAATATTCAAAAAAAGGATATATATCCTTCAAGAACACAAATTCCTGATGCATTACAACAATGTCTAATACTTTTAGGTAAAATTTCTACAAAAAATATTAATCCTCACTATGCATACAGAAATCAGAACCTGCAAATTATGACAAAAGATTCTGAAGTTTCAAGAAATACTTATAAAATTTAATTATTATACAGTGGACCCTCGGGAAAAAGAAAGGTTTAGTTAACAAAATCGTTATCAAAGCTTTTTCGCAACGGATAGCAAAAAGCTCTTTAGCGAAACGATTAGACGTGTCCACCTGCTCTGCGCCTGGCCTGCGCCGCGAAGACGCCAGTGTAGCTTTTTTACCATTGAGAGAACATTACCCAGTACGCCCTTCAAACATTCACAATACATTTGGTGTTTTTTTTGGTGGTTTAGTGAGTCACTGGAAATAAGTCACCATGGGTCCAAAGAAGCTTCGGAGTGACCCCAGTGGTAGCAGGATGCAGGGAGTGTAGCATTCATGCAGGGAGTGTAGCATTCAAGCACGGAGGTAGCATTCACGCAGGGAGTGTAGCATTCACGCAGGGAGTGTAGATTCACGAAGGGAGGTAGGGATTCACGCAGGGAGTGTAGCATTCCAGTGCAGGGAGTGAGCATTCACGCAGGGAGTGAGCATTCACGCAGGGGGTAGCATTCACGCAGGGAGTGTAGCATTCACGCAGGGAGTTTGCATTCACGCAGGAGTGAGCATTCACGCAAAAGTGTAGCATTCACCAGGGGTAGCATTCACGCAGGGAGTGTAGCATTCACGAAGAGTGTAGATTCACCAGGGATGTAGCATTCACGCAGGGGGTGTAGCATTCACGCGAGTGTAGCATTCACGCAGGAGTGTAGCATTCAGCAGGGAGTGTAGCATTCACCCGGGAGTGTAGCATTTACGCAGGGGGGTAGCATTCACGCAGGGAGTGTGCATCTCACGAGGGAGGTAGCATTCCACGCAGGGAGTGTAGCATTACGCAGGGAGGGTAGCATTCATGCAGGGAGTGTAGCAGGTGCAGGGAGTGTAGCAGGCATGCAGGGGGTGTAGCAGGCATGCAGGGAGGTGGGAGGCATGCAGGGAGTGTAGCAGGCATGCAGGGGGTGTGCAGGCATGCAGGGAGTGTAGCAGGCATGCAGGGGGTGTAGCAGGCCTGGGAGTGTAGCAGGCATGCAGGGGTGTAGAGGGATGGGGAGTGTAGCATCTACGCAGGGGGTGTAACATTCACGCAGGGAGTGTAGCATTCACGCAGGGGGTGAGCATCCCCGCAGGGAGGTAGCATTCACGCAGGGGGTGAGCATTCACGCAGGAGTGTAGCAGGCATGCAGGGGGTGTAGCAGTCATGCAGGGAGTGTAGCAGTCATGCAGGGAGGTAGCAGGCATGCAGGGAGTGTAGCAGGCATGCAGGGAGAGTAGCAGGCATGCAGGGAGTGTAGCAGGCATGCAGGAGTGTAGCAGGCATGCAGGGAGGTAGCATTCACCAGGGAGTGTAGCATTCATGCAGGGAGTGTAGCATTCACGCAGGGAGTGAGCATTCACGCAGGGAGTGTAGCATTCACGCAGGGAGTGTAGCATTCACGCAGGGGGTGTAGCATTCACGCAGGGAGTGTAGCATTTACGCAGGGAGTGTAGCATCACGAGGGAGTGTAGCATTCACGCAGGGAGTGCAGCACACGCAGGGAGTGTAGCATTACGCAGGGAGGAGCAGGCATGCAGGGGGTGGCAGGCATGCAGGAGTGAGCAGGCATGCAGGGGGGTGCAGGCATGAGGAGCAGCAGGCGAGGACGCAGCAGGGGCAGGGGGTGGGATTCCCTTCCAATCACTAAACCCTCCCCCTCTCCTCCCATCTTCCCGATGCCAGCAAGTCTCTTCAATAAAGTAAGTAAAAGTTATTTTAAATGTTTATTTCAATTTATTTATAAATTTAATATTGTATGAGTATTTGTGTGTTTTTCTGTATGTAAAAATATAGTTATTCTTTAAAAATGTATTTTTTGTGAATATTTTGGATGTCTGGAACGGATTAATTGTATTTACATAATTTTATGGGAAATAAGGGTTCGGGTTAC
Source organism: Cherax destructor (assembly GCA_009830355.1). Taxonomy (NCBI): domain Eukaryota; kingdom Metazoa; phylum Arthropoda; class Malacostraca; order Decapoda; family Parastacidae; genus Cherax; species Cherax destructor. Next base: position 36,739 of record WNWK01017395.1, on the reverse strand, counting down.
AAAGATTCAGATTGTAATAGTCCCGAACGGATTAATTTCGAACCAGGGGCCACTCTACTAATAAATTAACTCCATAATGGGAAAAAAAAAACAAACATCCTTTCAGTTTTGGTATTTGCAGGGACTCGCCAGCTGAAAACGATGACTTCACTTGTAAGATACATGCTCAATAAAACGTGAATGTGACAATGTAAACATGCACATGCTTAATGTGTATGTACAGTGGACCCCAGAAAATGTAATTAATCCGTTCCAGAGGGTTTTATGTAAACCGAAAATATTGTAATCCAATCTATTTTCCCCATAAAAATAATGGAAATTAAATTAATCCTACAGACACCAAAAGTATTAAAATAAATTTTTTTACAATTAACTTACACAGTACATGTATATATAAAATTAAACTAATACATACAACATGTATTAACTTCACACTTACCTTTATTGAAGAGTTGTTGATGTGTGGAAGATGGGAGGAGGGAGACAAAGGAGTAGTATGCAGTGTTTGAAGGGAAATCCCTTCCAATAACACTGCAGGACCAAGTCCTTTCGGGTCTGGCCTTTTCTTTTAATGCCACTGGGACCAGGTTGAGAGTCATGACCCTCTCTAACCAAAAATCTGCCCAAAGGAGCTCTGTGCCCTGGCATTTCTTTAAAACATCCCTGAAATGGACACCACATTGTCATTGTACATGTTGCCAGCACGGCCTGCAACAGCTTTGTTAGGTGATATTCATCCATAAAGCCTTGCAAAATCAGTCCATTTGGCACAGATCTCCTAATCCTTGAAGGCATCTTCTTCCATCTCTGTTCTTCCTCCTCCTCCTCTGAACCATTTTCCTGGGAAATGTGGTCTGTTGGAGCATGGTGAATAGGTTTGCCATAGAGCCTAGCCAGCTCAGCCACACGCACTCAACTTTCATATTTTGCAATGATCTCCCTTTTTCAGTTGTACCGTATTTCACTCTTCCTACCAAGGGCTGGCACTAGGAGTTTTCTTTGGACCCATGGGGGTTATTTAGCAGTTGGGAGGCATAAAACAGTGGAAAATGACAAAATGTATGGTATGAATGCGGGGGGGAGGGGTGGCGCCACTGCTGGTAAACAATGGCACACTGCCGCCCAGAGCACGGTACGCCCAAGACGAATATTCGCTTTTCCCAGGGGTCATCGTTACAGAACCATTATTTTTATTGAAAAATGTTGCTTTCCGAATTTTAGTAATCCGACGCCATCATAATCCAGGGGTCCACTGTATGATGAGTGCCACCTAGTTGTGCTCACCTAGTTGTGTTGCAGGGGGGCGAGTCATAGCTCCTGGCCCCACCTCTTCCCGGGCCGCTACTGGGTCACTTCCCTGCGCCATGAGCACATCCTTTTAAAGCATGTAGGGAGCCTCCCCCCACACGCACTTCCAAAACCATTCCACCCCCACCACCGGGACTGAAAAAATTTTCCCTAACATCCTGTGATTCATCTGAGCTTCAACTTCCAACTGTGCCCCTTTTCGGTCCCATCTCGAACATTCTGCACTGTCCACTTTGTCAATTTCTCAGATTTTTGTTGTTATATTCCCCCTCTCCGGGGTTCCAGTGTCGCCAGGCTTTCCTTTTAACCTCCCCCTGGGGGGGACATCCCCTTTAGCCCGGGGACTACCCAAACCTCCCTTTTCCCAGCCTTCCATTAGGGGGGATCCAAACTTGTGAACCCCATTTGGGGGCCAACACACAGTGTCGGGGTCCGCATTTTTTATTGTTCAGAATGCTGTTTTTAGGTTTGCTAGCCTTTGCGGGGTTTGGTGAGTGCCCAGGATGACCTGGTTTTAATCACCCCGGTCTTTTTCCTGATTGAGGTTTGCAGTCTCCCCCGGGCCCACCCCTGCAGTTTTTGCCTTCCCAATCTTCATGATTTGCATTTTGGGGGGGTTGAACTCCAGGGCCAAATTTCCGGGCCAGCCGTCCAGACCCCTGTTCGCCTTTCCCCTCGTCCACAATTCTTCCCCTAATTTCACACACCCAGGCACTAGTCTTTTCCCTTCCCATGTCGTCACAAAAAAGAAACAGCATTCCCCGGGACTGCCCCCGGGAACCCCCCCTCCCCCCCACCTAAAATCACCACTACCATGCTGCTGTTTTCCTGAAGGTTTTCCTGATCCATTGTAGTGCCTTCCTGTTACTCCGGGCCCCAATTTTCACAACTTTGTGTGGAACTTTTAAAAATGCCTTTTTACAGTCCAAGAATATGAAACTACCCACCCTCTCTTTGCTTTTGTGTCACCCATCGAGAACCGGGGTTTTTACAGGATTTCCCCCCTAAAACCGTCCACTGGATAAGCTCATTCCTTTCTAGGTGCTCCACCCCTTTCCATATTTTTTCCCAACCTTCTGCTAACATGTTGCACTGGTCTGTAGTTTATTTCCGCCCTGCCCCTTTTTAAAATTAACCAATTTTGTTCCTTCCATACCTCATGTTTCCCCCTGTTTATGGGGAGGGGAAGAATGGGGGACACATGCCCTCTGCCCCTCCGGGACCGGAGAGAGACCGGGCCCACCCCTTTTGGGGATCTACCATTTGAGCCTTTCATTTCCCTCCCAGTTGGGGGAGGCCAGTCCTGATGGTGTACCCCCCTCCCCCTTTTTTGGAGGCCCTTCATTCCCCGAACACCCTTGAACTCATGTTGAGCCCTCACACATTTCACAGTCATTTTTTTGGACCCCTCCACCTTCCCCAGTTTTCACCTTCCTGACTGTTGCCCCTCCATGGGTACAGCAGTTTTGGGTGATTTGGCCGTTATGTCATTCTCGACTGTTTTTGGGCCTCCTTCTGATCTGTGCATATTCATTTCTGGCTCTACGACTGCTCCCCTTTACCCGGGGTTTTGCCTTCTGTACCTTTCCATTCCCACACTTGGTTTTGGTTTCCCCTGCCCCTTTTGGGTGAACCATTATCCTTTTTTTGTTTTTGTTACCCTTGGGATAAACCTCTCAACTTCCTTGCAAATTGTTGTAAATATTCCATCATCACGCTACTGACTTCCTGCCATCTCTCTGCCCCACTGAACCCATGGGAAGTTCCTATCCCCAAATATTCACCTTTTTGTATTTTGGGGTCACTGCAGCCCTTCCTGTTTCCCCCTTTCCTTTTAACCCTTACTATTTTCAAAACTTAGAACCATGACCGGGCCCCGGGGTTTTTATGGGGACCTAATATTCACACCTGGGTGAATATAAGTCCAGTCCCCGGGGTTGCCCCCCCTCCCCCGGTGTTCTACGTGGGGCCAGAGATTTGACCATCTCCCGCATCTTGCCCCACTTTTTTTCCCCCCATTTGGGCCAAGCTCCCACCCAAATTTCCCCTTTGAAGTCCCCCATTTGGGGGCTTCACCCTGTTGGAAAAGCCCTTCGGGGGATACCGTGGGCAATCATCCTTGTTAATCAGAATTACCACCTTGGGACCCCCAGACGTGACCTACATGCAACCCCCGCTTTCCCTGTCTCCTTTCCAGCTGCAAAATCCACGGCTTTTACAGATCCTCCCCCCCTCTGTTCCCTTTTGTTTTTCAGGATCTGGACCCCCTTGGGGAAAATACCTTTTTCATACCTGTGATTTGGGTTTAATGAGAGCATTATGTCCGGGGATGCATCTTTTACTTTTCGGGCCCCTCCCCCCACTTATTTGTTATTCCACGCTTGGTGTAAATTACCTTTTAGTTTTTTTTAACAAATTTTTTTGGGGGTTGTAGGTTTAAATGGCAGTACTGTGGGATTTTTTGAGTAAATGGGGTGGGGGCTGGGGGGGGGGTTGTTTTTGTGTTGGGCCCTTGGTTTTTGGGTTTTCTGCCCCCCTGTTCCCCCCGCTTTTTTTTGTCCTCTACTGATTTCCTGTTTTCCCCCCGCCCTTTCCCCTTTGGCCCTCCCCCTCAGCTGTTGTCGCGTTTTGTTTTTGTCCCAGTCTGAAACACCCCTCCTTTAAACCCCCGTTCCCTTCAACGTTTTTTTAGGGTTCTTCCCTCTCTGTTTTTGTCCTGAGAATCAGTTGAGCGCTTTTCTCCCCTTCAGACCCCCATTTTGAAAAATTTTTTTAACTGAATTCTTCTTTTTTTCTTTTTTTTCCCCAATTCCCCTTTCTTTTGCCCCCCCCCGTCTTCAGGGGTGTCCTTTCCCTCTCTCCTTCAGCCCATGGATAAACATGCCTTTGCCCCTTCCCCTCCCATTGCCTTTTCCAGCTCAGGTTCCTGTTTCTCCTTTTTTTTTTTTCCGGCCTTTTTCATGATTTTGCCCCCATTTTCCCTATTCCCTCCACCCCCCTGCGCTACCCCTTCCCCCGGCCCTGCCTTTTGGAGGGATGCCTTGGAAGGGTTTTTTTTCCCTTTCCCTTTCCCGATGGCACCCTTTATGCGTCTTTTCTGGGCAAAACCCCAACCCGTTTTAGCCCCTTTTTTCCCATCTTCTAGGCCCTTTTTTCCTGGCTACTGCATCTTCAGCTTTTACCCCAATTTTTTTCTCCTCCTCCAACCTCTTTTTTCCCGTTTTACAGAAAGCCCCCTCCATTTTTGCAGAGAGCCCCCTAGTTTTCTCCCACTCCTGTTCCATCCTTTTTGCACCACTCTTCCATCCATTCTTTCCTTTCCAGAGCCCTGCTCGGTCCCTGGGGCCCAGTAATCCATTTTTTTTTTTTTTTTTTTTTTAGGGGTGAGGGGGGGAGAGGTTTAGGGGGGAGAGTGGGGAAGGGGGAAAAGGGGGAGGGGGTAAGTAAAAGGGGTGGGAAGGGGAAAGGGGGAAAAAAAGGGGGGAATAGAGGGGGGAGGGAGAAGGGAGGGGGAGCAAAAAAGAGGGGAGAGGGGGAGGGGGGAAGGGAAAAAATGGAGAGATTTTATGGCAGGGTAGGGGAAGGTGGGGCAGGGGGGGTGGGTTGAGGGCGAGGGGGGAATGGGGGTAAGGGGAGGGGGATTGAGGGGTGGTCCAAAGGTCAACTGCTTGTTCGTATCCTGTGTCCCCAGTCACCCTTTTTTCATTTATTATTAATGATATACCAAAAAACTAAATTTTAAAATTACTGTTTCTTTTCTAAACTATGATATATTAAAAAAAATTGAAGGTTTTCTGCCACCACTGAGATACTGCACCGGGGGTGGGTGCGGGGGTTTTATCAGTTTCCACCCCATAAAAGGGGGGGGGGGGGGTTTTGTATTCCCCCCTTTTATGCCTCAATTAATTTTTAAAAATACAATACATTAATATATATAAAATATTACTACAAGAAAATCTAAAATTTACTGCTATGAGGGGATGTGTGTGTGTGTGTGTGTGTGATTGATGTCAGGACTATTTCCCACCCACCATCAATCCTATCTCCACCTTATCAATGTTTTTTTTACTCTAATTCAGGTAATAGCTGGCAGGAGTGAGTGCCCCCTAGCTACCAGTGTCAGAGACCAGTACTTCTGTGTGTGTGTGTGTGTGTGTGTGTGTTTTTGTGCATACGTGCATGCAAGCAAGCATGTATGATGAGCGTCCCCACAGAAAATTTTTCAATAGAAGTGAACACTTACCAATAAAAATTCATCTTAGGAGCAACTGACAGAAAGAAGAAACAGTACATTTATATATACGGGGAACCCCCGGGATTTCGTCCGCACCAGATATTGTGCAATTTGTATGTGACCATTTTTTTTCGGCGAAATTTTACCCCGGTTTCGACTCCCACTGGGAAATTGCCCGTATTAGACGCATCCCCCCGCCCGCGGACGCGCAGTCTGCCTTTGTACAAGTTCAGTGAGCATTACTCCAAACATTTAGTAATAATCCATTGTTTTTGTGCTTATGATCAAAAAAAGCCACCATGGGGCCAAAGAAAGTTCAGAGTGCCAACCCTTTGAAAAGAAGGTAGAAACACGATAGAATTTTCAGTGATTCTATGATATTTACGATACTAAAGCAGCAGGAGTCATAAGGCTATAGTTCAGCCAGTGATAAAGTGTAGCATTAAGAGTGTAACAAGTGTTAGCAATTGCGATAAAAAGGATGACAAAACTAACTCCTCCAATGTTTTTGAAGGTTTTTAAGGCCACTGACCACATACACTGCCCTGCGCTATCTTTTACCACCCTAAACCTCTGCCAGCATCTCCTCCAAGGTAAGTGGGACTATAGTATACATACAAAAACCACTTTATTTCTTTACATTCTCTATTATGTTTTTATACAATATTTTATTTATAAATTACGTACATTGTTTCAGTGTGACTAGTGGGGCCCGGGTGATAGTGGTGGTGGCCGCTGCTGCCACCACCACTAGTCACATACGTAATGACATATTTTATTCATTCTAGAGTATATATCATGTTTCTATGTTATTAATATTGTTTATTATGTCATATTAGATGAATTGTAATAGATAAATAAGCCGTAGAGTTGATATTAGCATCATATTTGAAGTATTTTGTCCTGTCTCCTAACAAACTCTTCTCCCTCCTCGCTGTCTTCCAAACGCCAACAGGAGTCTTCAATAAAGGTAAAAGGATATTAAATGTTCATTTATCAATTTCGTTAGTCATTTACACTGTATATTTATTTGTCATTGTTTTTTGTATGTAAACTATAGTTATTCTCTATAAATGTATTTTTTTGTTAATATTTTTGGGTGTCGGGAATGGTTTAAATTTGGGATTTACATTATTTCTTAGGGGAAATATTACTGTTTTCGTCCATTTTGGATTTTGACCGACCTTCTGTAACGGATTAAGGCCCAAAACCACGGTTCCACTGTATATCTTTTCTTTCAACAAGCCGGCTGTTTCCCACTGTTGCGCCGTCTATAACCCGCTTGTCAAATTTTATTCTTTAATATTACATTGCATTCATTTCCTTTATTAGCAAAATTGGGAAAAGAACGCCCTTGTATTATTACTTGTTTGCACAATTATTTCTGTATGTGGCCACTATGTATTTATATCTCGCTGGATATGTGTAGCTTTACTATGTGTCTGTTTTATGTATTGGGGGTAGAGTAATATAAAATAATCCAATCATCCAAGAGTATGGCTAAATACTTTTCTTGCTGTTGTTACCCCCCCTTTCTATTTGGTTAGGTGTTTGCCGGGTCAAAGTCACGTGACCTACTCAAAGTCCAAGCTAGGTGTTTGGCTTGGAGCAATGTGAATTTACCAGCCGACCAGTCAACACTCCTTCACTGGTCTTATTAGACAGTTGTTAATTGATCGTCTTCACCATAGTATATTCTGGGCAATACAGTGGACCCCTGAGTATCGGCTACCCTGAGTATCGGCCATCTGCCTGGGGCTCGGCCCACTTGGCCCGACTATTGGCCTTTTCCCCCGTGTTTCAGCTGGCATACCAGCCCTGTCCGCATGCCCACGCTTGCATGCCTCCCGTGCAGGCAGTGAGCCAGTCTAGCTTTATTTACCATTGAGTGAACTTTACCCGGCGCACTCATCCAAACATTTCATAATAAATTCATTGTGTTTAGTGCTTGTTTATTGATCGTGACTGTGAAATAACCCACCAGGGCCTAAAGAAACTTCAAGTGGCAGTCCTTTGGTAAAGAAAGTGACAAACATGATAAAATTGAAAATGAGCAAAGTACCAAAGTGGAGGAGGAAGAGAGGGGGGAGAATGTGCCTTTTCAGTGATTCAGTGATTCTACGATATGTACGATACTAAAGCAGCACGAGCTGATAAAGGCTATAGCACCAGCCAGCGATAAAGTGTAGCATTAACAGTGTAGCAAGTAAGTTAAGCGATAGAAAAATGATGACACGAAACTTAACTCCATTGTTGTTTGAGGTACATATATAGGGCACTGAGACCAAAGCTGCCCTCTGCCACCATCTCTTTCCCTGGCAAGTGTAAAAATTTCTTATTTGTAAAGTGTAAATATTTCTTATTTATAAATTACGTACATTGTTTCAGTGTGAATAGTGGTGGTGGCTTGTTTCTGCTGCCCACCACAACCACAATATGTACGGCTTATGGTCAGTGGCCCTTATAAACCCAACAAAAATAACACTACCGCAGTCCTTCATACATAATGACATACAGTAGATCCATGTAGCACGAGATTATGTTGCACGTTACGGGTATTGCACGATTGAAGAATTACGGCACATTATCTAACACGACATATAAATGATAATACACGGTTTGGGAGGGGAAAAATTGAGACTCAGGTCCTTCACAAACCATCTCACAAAAGAATATTTGCCCAAACCCAAATTTTCAATGCTCCCCAAGCAATAAGCTTTGATAATTCATTCACCATGCGTAAGTCCCACTCAAATAAAATCGTGTGTGTGGGGAAGTACCTGGCTGGTTTGTGTGGGGAAGTATCCTGCTGGTTTGTGTGGGGAAGTATCCTGGCCGGTTTTTGTGGGGAAGTATCCTGGCTGGTTTATGGGGAAGTATCCTGGGTGGTTTGTGAGGGAAAAAATATCCTGCCGATTTGTGTGGGGAAGTATCCTGGCTGGTTTGTGTGGGGAAGATCCTGGCTGGTTTGTGTGGGGGAAATATCCTGGCTGGTTTGTGGGGGGAAATATCCTGGCTGGTTTGTGGGAAGTATCCTGACTGGTTTGTGTGGGGAAGTATCCTCTGGTGAGTGAGGTGATGTCACTGCCCATAAAAAAAGGCTTGTTTAGGGGTCATGCTCCTACCTTCATTCTCTGTCAAATTTTTATTAATTTGGGCGCCTTTATCATGCTGCTACGTTATTTCTGTTATACCTAATATTATTCTGGAATAAATATGATAGGTAGATAACTTATTGATAGTAATAATAGAGTATTATTATTACAATATTTACAGATGCGGTGAGCTCACACCTCCACACGCCATGGTGGTCGTGAGTAGCTGAGCTGAGAGACTGCTAGCCCGTCTCCCTCGCCCGTCTCCCTCATAGCACCGTCAACCATTCAATACTCTACGAATATAATATCAGTTTTTATTAATTTGTGCATCTTTATCATGCTTCTACGATATTTATGTTATACCTAATATTATTCTGGAATAAATATGATAAGTAGATAACCTTTATTGATAGTAATAGTATTATTTTACAATACTTTATAGTGTCATGAGCTAACATATCCTCACGCCATGATGGTCCATGAGCAACTGAGACACTGCTCCACTTCTCGCTCTCAGCCCTGCCCACCCTTCAATACCTATATGTTAGTTTTTATTAATTTATGCATCTTTATCATGCTTCTACATTATTTATGTTATACCTAATATTATCCTGGAATAAATATGATAGGTAGATATTATATATTGATAGTAATAGTATAATTATACAATAACAAATCTAGAAGCAGTGCTTTGAAACTGGGTCTAGACCAGCTGATGATGCCTTACCATCAGCTGTATAAATATACTGCAGGGTAAAAGAGCCCAGAGATCTATTACAGCATTTATGCACACTCCAATACAACTATCGACTTTAGTACCAGAACCTCTACCATCCACTTCTGCCGACAACCAACAACCATCCACCTCATCCCAGTAGGGCCACACCATCCATATCCACTATCTTCACAACCATCCACAAACATCATTACCCACAATTTAAGGTAAGAAATACTATTTCTATTGCATTTGTAGTCTTAAGCAGTAATATATCACGACAATGAACTACAATTACATATTCACCTTCAATTTTTGCAAGATCTATTGGTCTAAAAAAAACTTGTTTGGGTTTTTGGGGACTCACAGGAACGTAACCCTATTTTTCCCATAAGTTCTTTTAATTATATAACACAAAATTATCTAACACGACGTTTTCAGGAACGTAACTACCGTGCTAAATGACGATCTACTGTACTTCTATTCTATCGATTGAGCACAAGAAATCGTCCAGTCAACTGTTTCAACTACAAAATAAAGTGATTGGAAATTGGTAATTTAGCCAATTTAACTCAAAGTTCAAAATATTCCAATTTCAAAATTGGGTGCAGAATAAACAATGCAGGCATTCCTGGCACTAAACTAACATTTCCTCTGTTCATTAGTTATGTTTTCAGTCTTTACAAATGAATTCCATTTTTATTTTTTATTCACATAATGAATTTTTATTCAAACAAAAAAATGGAAGATTTACTGTTATGCAATATTGAAATAATTTTTTTTTTATTATTATTGAAATAATTGTACAAATAATATCACCACATTTGTGAACGTATATTAGACCCACCAGCTGGCACGTATTAGACATGTGAGGTCATTTGTTTACTCTTGAACATCAGCAAAAATTTAACATTTCCTCTATTCTGAGCTCAGTTTCAAGCTATTTCCAGTACTAAAACCAATCAAAATCATCTCTATATCTGTAATATATCTTCCATTCTATCAAATGAGACCATGAAATCGCAAACACAACTATAAAAAGTGTACGTAAAAACACATTAATGTTAAAGGTGATGTATTGGCATAATACCATTTCTATATTGGAGTGTCTTAGGCAAACTTATGACTAGCTTAAGAATTATGAAACAATAGTTAGTAGGTTGGTAGACAGCAACCACCCAGGGAGGTACTACCGTCCTGCCAGGTGACTGTGAAACAGAAACCTGAAACTGTTTTACATGATGGTAGGATTGCTGGTGTCTTTTTTCTGTCTCATAAACACGCTGGATAACAGGTATATCTAGCTACTTCTACTTACACTTTAGGTCACACTACACTGGCATACACATGCATATATATACATACACACATCTAGGTTTTTCTTCTTTTTCTTAATAGCTCTTGTTCCTTTTATTTTCTCTATTGTCCATGGGGAAGTGGAAAAGAATCTTTCCTCCGTAAGCCATGCGTGTCGTATGAGGCGACTAAGATGCCGGGAGCAATGGGCTAGTAACCCCTTCTCCTGTACAAATCTACTAAAAACGAGAAGAAGAAAAACTTTATAAAATTGGGTTGTCTGAATGTGCGTGGATGTAGTGCGGATGATAAGAAAGAGATGATTGCCGATGTTATGAATGAAAAGAAGTTGGATGTCCTGGCCCTAAGCGAAACAAAGCTGAAGGGGGTAGGCGAGTTTCAGTGGGGAGAAATAAATGGGATTAAGTCAGGAGTATCTGAGAGAGTTAGAGCTAAGGAAGGGGTAGCAATAATGTTGAAGGATCAGTTATGGAAGGAAAAGAGGGAATATAAATGTGTAAATTCAAGGATTATGTGGATTAAAATAAGGGTCGGATGCGAAAAGTAGGTCATAATAAGCGTGTATGCACCTGGAGAAGAGAGGAGTGTAGAGGAGAGAGAGATTTTGGGAGATGTTAAGCGAATGTATAGGAACTTTTGAACCAAATGAGAGAGTAATTGTGGTAGGGGACCTAAATGCTAAAGTGGGAGAAACATGCAGAGAGGGTGTAGTAGGTAAGTTTGGGGTGCCAGGTGTAAATGATAATGGGAGCCCTTTGATTGAACTTTGTATAGAAAGGGGTTTAGTTATAGGTAATACATATTTTAAGAAAAAGAGGATAAATAAGTATACAAGATATGATGTAGGGCGTAATGACAGTAGTTTGTTGGACTATGTATTGATAGATAAAAGACTGTTGAGTAGACTTCAGGATGTACATGTTTATAGAGGGGCTACAGATATATCAGATCACTTTTTAGTTATAGCTACAGTGGGAGTAAAAGGTAGATGGGATACAAGGAAAATAGAATCAGTAAGTAAAAGAGAGGTGAAGGTTTATAAACTAAAAGAGGAGGCAGTTAGGGTAAGATATAAACAACTATTGGAGGATAGATGGGCTAGTGAGAGTGTAGGCAATGGGGTCGAAAATGTATGGGGTAGATTTAAAAATGTAGTGTTAGAGTGTTCAGCAGAAGTTTGTGGTTACAGGCGAGTGGGTGCGGGAGGGAAGAGGAGCGATTGGTGGAATGATGATGTAAAGAGAGTAGTAAGGGAGAAAAAGTTAGCATATGAGAGGTTTTTACAAAGTAGAAGTGATGCAAGGAGGGAAGAGTATATGGAGAGAAAAAGAGAGGTTAAAGAGTGGTGAAGCAATGTAAAGAGAGCAGATGAGAGAGTGGGTGAGATGTTATCAGCAAATTTTGTTGAAAATAAGAAAAAGTTTTGGAATGAGATTAATAAGTTGAGGAAGCCTAGAGAACAAATGGATTTGACAGTTAAAAATAGGAGAGGAGAGTTATTAAATGGAGAGTTAGAGGTATCGGGAAGATGGAGAGAATATTTTGAGGATTTGTTAAATGTTGATGAAGACAGGAAGCTGTGATTTCGTGTGTAGGGCAAGGAGGAATAACATCTTGTAGGAGTGTGGAAGAGCCAGTTGTGGGTGTAGGGAAGTTCGTGAGGCAGTGGGTAGAATGAAAGGGGGTAAGGCAGCTGGGATTGATGGGATAAAGATAGAAATGTTAAAAGCAGGTGGGGATATAATTTTGGAGTGGTTGGTGCTATTATTTAATAAATGTATGGAAGAGGGTAAGGTACCTAGGGATTGGCAGAGAGCGTGTATTGTTCCTTTGTATAAAGGCAAAGGGGACAAAAGAGAGTGCAAAAATTATAGGGGAATAAGTCTGTTGAGTGTACCTGGTAAAGTGTATGGTAGAGTTATTATTGAAAGAATTAAGAGTAAAACAGAAAGCAGGATAGCAGATGAACAAGGGGCTTTAGGAAAGGTAGGGGTGTGTAGACCAAGTGTTTACAGTGAAACATATAGGTGAACAGTATTTGGATAAGGGTAAAGATGTTTTTGTGGCATTTATGGATTTGGAAAAGGCGTATGATAGGGTGGATAGGGGGCAATGTGGCAGATGTTGCAGGTGTATGGAATAGGAGGAAGGTTACTAGAAGGCAGTGAAGAGTTTTTATGAGGATAGTGAGGCTCAGGTTAGAGTGTGTAGGAGGGAAGGGACTATTTCCCAGTAAAAGTGGGCCTTAGACAAGGATGTGTGATGTCACCGTGGTTGTTCAATATATTTATAGATGGGGTTGTAAGAGAAGTGAATGCGAGGGTCTTGGCAAGAGGTGTTGGGCTAAAAGATAAAGAAGCAAATACAAAGTGGGAGTTGTCACAGTTGCTTTTTGCTGAAGACACTGTGCTTTGGGAGATTCTGAAGAGAAGCTGCAGAGGTTGGTGGATGAATTTGGTAGGGTGTGAAAAAGAAGAAAATTGAAAGTGAATATAGGAAAGAGTAAGGTGATGAGGATAACAAAAAGAATAGGTGACGAAAGATTGGATATCAGATTGGAGGGAGAGAGTATGGAGGAGGTGAATGTATTCAGATATTTGGGAGTGGACATGTCGGCGGATGGGTCTATGAAGGATGAGGTGAATCATAGATTGATGAGGGAAAGGGTGAGTGGAGCACTTGGTCTGTGGAGACAAGAACCTTGTCCATGGAAGTAAAGGAATGATGAAAGTATAGTTATACCAACGCTCTTATATGGGTGTGAAGCATGGGTGATGAATGTTGCAACGAGGAGAAGGCTGGAGGCAGTGGAGATGTCATGTCTGAGGTCAATGTGTGGTGTGAATATAATGCAGAGAATTCGGAGTTTGGAAATTAGGAGGAGGTGCGGGATTACCAAAACGATTGTCCAGAGAGCTGAGGAGGGGTTGTTGAGGTGGTTTGGACATGTAGAGAGAATGGAACGAGACAGAGTGACTTCGAGAGTGTATGGATCTGTAGTGGAGGGAAGGCGGGGTAGGGGTCGGCCTAGGAAAGGTTGGAGGGAGGGTAAAGGAAGTTTTGTGTGCGAGGGCTTGGATTTCCAGCAAGCATGTGTGAGCGTATTTGATAGGAGTGAATGGAGGCATATGGTTTTTAATACTTGACGTGCTGTTGGAGTGTGAGCAAAGTAACATTTATGAAGGGATTCAGGGAAACCGGCAGGCCGGACTTGAGTTCTGGAGATGGGAAGTACAGTGCCGGCACTCTGAAGGAGGGGTGTAAATGTTGCAGTTTTATAACTGTAGTGTAAAGCACCCTTCTGGCAAGACAGTGATAGAGTGAATGATGATGAAAGTTTTTCTTTTTCGGGCCACCCTGCCTTGGTGGGAATCGGCCGATGTGTTAATAAAAAAAAAAAAAAATAGTTGTATTAGAATTTTGGTTAGTCATGTGCAAATTAAGGGGAATCACAGATATCAATAAGTGTATTTTGCTGAGAATATGTGCAAGATAAAGTAGTTTTCATGTGGTTAGCTACCGGTTGGGTGCGTAAGTAAGATAAGATGTTTTTTAACGGTGCTTTTGAAAATGGAGGTTAGTATAATATAATAATAATAATAATAATAATTCTCCATGGGGAAGTGGAACAGAATTCTTCCTCCGTAAGCCATGCATGTCATAAGAGGCGACTAAAATGCCGGGAGCAAGGGGCTAGTAACCCCTTCTCCTGTATATACAGTGGACCCCCGGTTTTCGTGATTTTTTCGTTCCAGAATGCTGTTCAAGTGCCATTACCAAACGAATTTATTTCCTTAAGGAATAATGTAAAGTAGATTAGGCCTTTTAGACCACCAAAAATACACTTATAAAAGCATTTAAAAAAATACTTACATAAAAGGGCGAGTTTCGAGCAGGACGAACACTGGGGGTCCACTGTATTACTAAATGTAAAAGGAGAAACTTTTGTTTTTCCTTTTGGGCCACCCCGCTTTGGTGGGAAACGGCTGACGTGTTGAAAAAAGAATAATAATAATAATGAGCGAGTTTCAGAACTTCGCCACTAGGTGGCACAGCGAACACCACAACATCAGCAGAGCTGTGCATGTGTTTATGTTGGCTGTGGAAGCATTTCTCGTGTTATTATTGCCAAATTTTTTTTTTTCTAACCATGGGTTCTAAGAAAGTGCAAAGGACAGTGCTGAGAAGAAAAAGAGGATGATGTCCATGGGATTACAGCATGAAATCAGAGATAAACAAGCGAGGTGTGTGGGTGGCAGTACAGCTAGTAGCAAGTAGCCTATCTTCCACTCTCCACCTCTGCCAGTGTACGTACACTTTATAAAACCACTATTTCTTTACATTCTCTATTGTTTTTATACAATATTTCTTACTTATGAAACTTATTTATGAAACTATTGCAGTTAGCCTCACAAACACTCTTGTTTTCTCTTATAATAAGAGCATGGGAAGATACAGTCAGAGCTGGAGAGGGAATGGCCGCCACAACCACCACTTGCCATATTATGGCCTATTTTATTCATTCTAGAGTATATATCATGTTTCTATGTTATTTATATTGTTTATTATATCATATTAGATCAATTGTGATAAATAAGCTGTAGAGTTGATATTAGTGTCATATTAAAGTATTTTTGTCCTGCCTCCCGAGAGCAGGAATTCCACTGGAACGGATTAATGGCATTTCAATTAATTTAAATGAGGAAAACTGATTTGATATACGAGCAAATTGAGTTACGAGCTCAGTCACGGAACGGATTAAACTTGTAAGTTGAGGTTCCACTGTATATAATAATAATAATAATTTTTATTTCATTGCAATTTTACATAGAGATTTACATAGAAGTGCAAGGAGAGCCACTGACATGCCAGGGCATAACGAGCAGCTTAATCTAAAAACTTATGGACTATGTAAATAATATTGGATAGATTGATGGGAATTTGATTTGCTTAAACATTGGGCAGATTACAATATGATGATATTTCATTTGGCAAATTATAATATGGTAACACTACATTGCAGCAAGTGTTTAGTAGGATGGTAGTTAATAGTAAAAATTGAAATTATTTTTGGGAAAATGACATTGAGTATTTTTTTAAAGTAATTTACAGAATGCGTATTTAGTTTATGGTGAGTAGGTGGTAATATTACAATGTTATAATAGTACAAATTGAGATTATCTTATAGGAAAAAAATACTAAGCATTTTTGAAAGTAATATTATCGTACATAACAATAATAAAAATGGAATTATCTTATAGGAGAAATAACAATGAGTATTTTTTGAGTATGAGTATTTAGGTAAGGGTGAGTAGGTGGTTTTTGAGAAGAGTCTTAAAATGATTCTCAAGGTTATTTTTGTATTTTCTGGTAATGAGTTTCAGAATCTGGGGCCCTTTATGTGCATTGAATTTTTACATAGGTTGCTATGGATGCGGGGTACATCAAATGTGATCTGTTTCTTGTGTTATGGTCATGGGTCCTATTAAGGTTGGTGAGGAGAATTTTGAGTGGAGGGTTTATATTAGAATGTAGAGTTCTATGTATGTAGTAGGCACAATTATAAGTGTGAATGTTCTTTATGGTGAGTAGTTTTAGGCTTTTGAATATTGGTGGAGTATGCTGTCTAGAGTGGGAATTTGTTATCATTCTAACTGCAGCCTTTTGCTGAGTTATGAGTGGTCTAAGGTGATTTAATGTTGTAGATCCCCATGCACAGATTCCGTAAGTGAGATAAGGGTAGATGAGTGAGTGGTATAGTGCAAGGAGAGCTGATTGAGGTACATAGTAGCGTATCTTAGATAATATGCCTACTGTCTTTGAGATTTTCTTGGAAATTTGTTGTATATGTGTTTGGAATTTAAGGCTGCTGTCAATGTGTATACCTAGGAATTTTCCCTCTGAGTCTTGTGATGGGTGAATCGTTTAGTGTTATGTTTAGTGGAACATTTTTACCTGTTTCCAAACTGTATAAAGTAGGTCTTGTCAGTATTTAGAGTCAGTTTATTGGTCGTCATCCATGTTGATATTTTCTGTAATTCTGCATTAACAGTATTGGTCAGTATGACTGGATTAGGGTGAGAGAAAACATGTTGTGTCATCTGCAAATAAAATGGGTTTGAGTAGTTGAGATGCATTAGGTAGGTCATTGATGTAAACGAGAAATAAGAGTGGACCCAGTACACTTCCTTGAGGGACTCCGACTGTAATTTGTTGTGTTGAAGAGTTTGCTCCATTAGTACAGTGGTCCCTCGGTTTTCGTGCATCTCCAAACTCGAACATTTATGTAAGTGTATTTTCGTAAGTGCTGTTACAAGTGTATTTTTGGGGGTCTGAAATAGACTAACCTACGTGACATTATTTCTTAAGGAAGTAAATTCGTTCGGTAATGTCACTTGAGCAGCATTCTGGAACGAATTTTCGGCGAAAACCGAGGGACCACTGTATACACATATTGGCTTCTGTTACTAAGGTAAGACTTTATGTAGTTGAGCGAGTGCCCTCTTATACCATAGTGTGCTAGTTTTGTAAGCAGTAAATCATGATCGAGTGTATCAAATGCTTTTCGTAGATCAATGAAGATTCCCAGTGGAACTTCTTTCTTCTCAAGTGCAGTGTATATTAACTCTAGCATGTGTATAATGGCATCATTTGTGTTTTTGTTGGTCCTGAATCCGAACTGACTGGGGTTGAGTACATTGTGTGAGATGAGATAGGAATAGATCTGCCTATGAATTAATTTTTCAAAGATTTTTGCGAGGAGTGGTAAATTAGATATTGGTCTATAATTATTTAAGTCTGTTTGATCACCTCCTTTATGAATCGGGGTGACCCTTGCTGTTTTGAGAATTGATGGGAATGTGGAGGTTTCGATGGATTTATTGAAGAGTGTTGCAATAATTGGTGACAGTACCTGTGAAGCTTTTTTGTACATAAAAGATGGTAGGCTATTTATGTCTCCTGCTCTTCCCTGCTCTTCCAGTCTTCCTTTAACCCTTTGACTGTTGCAACCTTCAATCCTGAGTGCCATTCTGTTGTCGCAAAATATTAAAAAAAAAAAAAATTATTTTTTCTTATCAAAATGTTAAGATTATTTTTCTGATTGTTTTGATCTTAAAAACAGATTTTTGCCATCAATACTTACCGAGATATGGAGGTGTAAAGTTGGCAGAAAATGAGCCGCGTATGGCCACAGCGGCGAATGCCGCTCACTCAGTACACATTTGTTTACTTCCATTCGTAGATTTCTTGTTTTTTTCACTATTTTCTTTTTTACGTAACTTATGTGGCCTGTTAGACCAAAGTAAGGTGCAATGTTTATATATACACTCGTTGTATGCAACACAATACTAGCATAAACATTAGTATTTTTATATTGTTTACAAAACTTGTTTACACAAACCAACAATAAAAAAAATGTTCATTACTATTGTTCTATAATATATATACAAGTATACACTCACTGAACACTTTCCTAGAACTCCTGCAGCTTGTGGAATTCTTTGAAACATGGATACAGTGGTCCCCCGAGTAACGAGCACCCCGGAAATCGTACAATTATGTAAGTATAATATTGTAAGTGCTTGTGGAAGTGTATTTTTGGGGGTCTGAAATAGACTAACCTACGTGACATTATTCCTTAAGGGAGTAAATTCGTTCAGTAATGGCACTTGAGCAGGCTTCTGGAATGAAGTTTTTTTGTTACTCAGGGGTCCACTGTACAGTGGACCCCCGAGTTTTGTAAAAACTTCACTCCTGAAGTCTGCTCAAGTGCCATTACCGAACGAATTTACCCCTAAGAAAAATGTCACGTAGGTTAGTCTATTTCAGACCCCCAAAAATACTTTTCCACAAGCACTTACAATATTATACTTATATAAATGTACGATTTCCGGGGTTTACGAAACTCGGGGGTCCACTGTATATGCAAAGTAGTACTTTACACTCCTCACACATAAAACGAGTGTCTCTGCATTTTTGTGGGCGTTTTGTGGTATGTTTACAGACAAAACACCTCTTCTGAGCATTTTTCTTGAGAGTAGTAGCAGGCAGTTGTATGGGGTAGTGATCACCAGGCCTCATACGAGAGGGCATGTGTTGATAATTTCGTGGGCGCTGGTCTATTGCAGGTGTTGTTCCTTGGTATTTGAATATTATTTGTCTGATGACTGACAAACAAAATTCACCATACTATTTGGGTTTGTTGTTGGTCTTTAACTTGTACATGTTATAAGCATTCAGCATGGAGATATCAAGATGGAAAAAGAGTTTTATGTACCACTTATAACTTTTGCAGACACAATCAGCAAACCCTATCTGCATGTCACATTTGTCCACTAAGTGCATATTGAGGTTGTAGTCCATCACAGCTGCAGGTTTTAGAATGGGTTCATTGGTCTCTCTATTCTGCTTGCCAGTGTCTACCATTTCATGTCCGTGAACTGATGTCAACAATGTGACATCACGTTTGTCTTGCCACCGAAATGCCATGATGTCATTGGCAGCAAACACCTGCACTTCACCTCTACGAGTGCCAGCGTCGAACCTAGGCATATGTTTACGATTTGCACGCACTGTGCCACACACGTCTGTCATGTTCACTCGCAAGAAATCACTGAGTAAAGGGCTTGTGTACCAGTTATCAGTATATAATATATGCCCCTTACCAAGATATGGTTCCATCATTGTTCTAACCACATCACCAGAGATACCCAATAACTTCCTGGTACAGTGGACTCC
Organism: Cherax destructor; assembly: GCA_009830355.1. NCBI lineage: Eukaryota > Metazoa > Arthropoda > Malacostraca > Decapoda > Parastacidae > Cherax > Cherax destructor. The sequence continues at coordinate 17,328 of WNWK01017395.1, read as the reverse complement.
CGCCTAACGAGCAAAATTCATTCCAGAAGCCTGGTCAAGTGCCATTACCGAACGAATTTACTCCCTTAAGAAATAATGTCAAGTAGGTTAGTCCATTTCAGACCCCAAAAAATACACTTCCACAAGCACTTACAATATTATACTTACATACAGTGGACCCTCGCTATTCGAACACTCCAAAACTCACCCTCATTCCAGAATGCTGTTCAAGTGCTGTTACCAAATGAATTTATTCCCATAAGGAATGATGTAAATTAGATTAGTCCATTTCAGACCCCCAAAAATACACTTATAAAAGCACTTACAATAATAAACTTACATAAAAGGGTGAGTTTTGGAGTGTTCGAATAGCGAGGGTCCACTGTAATTGTACGATTTCCGGGGTGCTCGTTAGGCGGGGTCCACTGTATCTTGCAATGTATTACTGCCCGTGTACACAATTATATCCAAAACCAGACCACTTTTGCAATCACACAGTACAAATAACTTTATACCAAAGCGTTTCCTCTTGCTTGGTATATACTGCTTGAACGACAGTCTGTCTTTGAACATAATCAAAGACTCATCAATAACAAGCTTCCTGAAGGGATAAAAATACATACAGCACTTTTGTTTCATGTACATAAACACATTCCTGATCTTATATAACCTGTCGTTTCTATCAGGCCTGGTTTTGTCTGAGAAGTGTAGCATACGTAACAGTATCAAAAAACGATTCACTGGTATAATATCACTAAAACCTAGGGTTGAAATCAGGCATTCTGTCGACCAGTACATCTCTGCCATGGTTGTGTCCTTCCACTGGTGTAGCCGTGACCTTGGTGAAAGAATTGTGTTTGCCATGGTGTACTCGTAGTATGTGTTGCTTTCCCTGACAAGAATGTCCATCAGGGGTTCATCGAAGAATAACTGAAAGCATTCTAGTTCAGAAGCATTGTTCCCAAGTGTACACTATGGCCGTATTCTACTTTGTGCTTCATCATAGTCATGGGGATTGGGAACAAAATTGTCTCCTTGCTGCCAATCCCAGATGCGGTCTGCTGGTGGGTACTGGATATTGACAGGTGGTTGTGGTTGAGGAGGTTGTGGTTGTACACGTTGTGGTTGTGCTGGTTGTGGAAGTGTGGGGTGGTTGAGAGTGGTTGTGGGTGTGCTGAGTTAGCAGCATGGCTCGCTCCTGGTGCCACCACCAACACCACCACCACTACCACCTACTACCCCACGCACATTACGCATCCCCATTGTCACAATATCATCATCTTCACTATCAATTCGTGGTGTTGGGCCAAGAGATGTACTCCGAGATTTACTCCTTTTCCTTGGAATAGCATATGGCACACTACCAGAACGCATGTAGCGTCGTACATACTGCCGCTTCACTGGAGAATACTCTCCTCACTGTCGCCACTAGAACTGCTTTCAATAACTTTGAAATCACTGTCATTATCACTTACACTGCTCACATCAGAGTCCTGTACACGGTGAAATAGTTTCCTCTTTCGTCCTGGTACAGGTGAACGTGAATGAGACGGCCCAGCACCAGATGTGGAAGGCTGTGGGTCATCTGGTTTTCATCACTAATTACGTTATCCTGGGCACTGCTTTCGGTCACACCCTTTTGAAAACCATGGAATTCACTTTCACTGGCACTTCCATCACTGTTTGAACTATCACTTGGAAAGAGAAGGCCTCCAATTCGCCGGGGAGTGAGGTGCTTCTTACCGCGAGGCATGGTGAACAATGACTACAAACATGGCGCTCCCACAATGCACCAAGGAGTCCCCGATTTTTTTCATACTGCGCACACCCACCACGCAGACCCATTCTCTCACATGTAGGCCTACCAGCATTCTCCCAATTCATTTGAAGCCGCTAGAATTTAGGCGTATAGATACGTCCGAAACAGTGGCTCGTAAGACGTATACAGTGGTCCCTCGGTTTTCGCCGAAAATTCGTTCCAGAATGCTGCTCAAGTGCCATTACCGAACGAATTTACTTCCTTAAGAAATAATGTCACCTAGGTTAGTCTATTTCAGACCCCCAAAAATACACTTGCAACATCACTTACGAAAATACACTTACATAAATGTTCGAGTTTGGAGATGCACGAAAACCGAGGGACCACTGTATATATATGACCAAAACAGTCAAAGGGTTAACTCCCACAGAAAATTGATTACACATCTTGTCCCATTATATTTCTACTGTAACTAAGTAACTTCCTGTATCTTCACCATCTCTTATTCAATCACTCCACAAATCAGACAACTGAACCACTTCGAAATAAGTCATACTTTTAAAAAATTGTTCATTAGCTACCTTTCTTATTGTACATAAGAACATAGTTAACTACAAAAGAAATCCTACTTTATGGTCTATGTCTTATTACAATACAAATACAAATTTTATTTCTTCACAATTTTACATAGAAGTGCAAGGAGAGCCACTGACATGCCATGGCATTGAGGGCAGCTTAATCTAATGGCTTATAGACTATGTAAATAATATTGGAGAAATTGATTGAGTTTGACTTGTTTAAATATTGTTCAGATTACAATATGATGATATTACAATGTTCAAATTACATTATGGTGATACTACATTGTAGCAAGTGTTTAGTAGGATAATAGTTAATAGTAAAAATTGAAATTATCTTAAGGAAAATAACATTTAGCATTTTTAAAAGTAATTTACAGAATGCATATTTAGTTTAGGGTGATTAGGTGGTAATATAATAGTAATATAATGGTAAAAGTTGAAATTATCTTATAGGAAAATAACATTGAGCATTTTTGAAAGTAATATAATAGAACATAATAGTAAAAGCATTTGGATTAATTTGCCCAAAATGCACTGCATACTAGTCTCTTTCTTTTGTGCCTACCAATGTTTTATTACATGTAAACTACTTTATATTTGTATGGAGGAGGTGAATGTATTCAGATATTTGGGAGTGGACATGTCGGCGGATGGGTCTATGAAGGATGAGGTGAATCATAGAATTGATGAGGGGAAAAGGGTGAGTGGAGCACTGGAGTCTGTGGAGACAAAGAACCTTGTCCATGGAAGTAAAGAGGGAATGTATGAGAGTATAGTTATACCAACGCTCTTATATGGGTGTGAAGCATGGGTGATGAATGTTGCAACGAGGAGAAGGCTGGAGGCAGTGGAGATGTCATGTCTGAGGTCAATGTGTGGTGTGAATATAATGCAGAGAATTCGGAGTTTGGAAATTAGGAGGAGGTGCGGGATTACCAAAACGATTGTCCAGAGAGCTGAGGAGGGGTTGTTGAGGTGGTTTGGACATGTAGAGAGAATGGAACGAGACAGAGTGACTTCAGAGTGTATAAATCTGTAGTGGAGGGAAGGAGGGGTAGGGTCGGCCTAGGAAAGGTTGGAGGGAGGGTAAAGGAAGTTTTGTGTGCGAGGGGCTTGGACTTCCAGCAAGCATGTGTGAGCGTATTTGATAGGAGTGAATGGAGGCATATGGTTTTTAATACTTGACGTGCTGTTGGAGTGTGAGCAAAGTAACATTTATGAAGGGATTCAGGAAACCGGCAGGCCGGACTTGAGTTCTGGAGATGGGAAGTACAGTGCCGGTACTCTGAAGGAGGGTGTTAATGTTGCAGTTTTATAACTGTAGTGTAAAGCACCCTTCTGGCAAGACAGTGATGGAGTGAATGATGATGAAAGTTTTTGTTTTTCGGGCCACCCTGCCTTGGTGGGAATCGGCTGATGTGTTAATAAAAAAAAAAAAAAAAAAAAAAAAAAATCTAAATTTAGGTTAACATTTTCTCATCACAACAGGCAACATGTTAGAACTCTTACAGTCAGACATAATTCTTCAAGCTCATTGGTAGGTATTAACTGTACTAACCCATGGCTGGGACTTGGACTGAAGACACTGTAGTTTTCTGGGAGATGTAATCTTTCGGGCTACAATCATTGCACCTGATTCTCCACAGCCTAATAGCAATCTGGATAAGGAAAAAATATTATGAAATTAAGCAATTTGGGATAAAAGAGAATGGTATTTCAACAGTTGGGACCCTAAAGGGCCCACCTAATGTGTCACTACTCATTCACAACGATACTCACCTCTGCAAGCCCAAGTAAATTCAAATTCAAATTGATTTATTTCTCTGGAAAAATTACAATGTGTGTTTTACATTTTAAGGACTAAGGACTATTACAAAGATGGCCGTTAGCATGCCTAGCATGCCTGAGCATGCTAGACATTTTGGGCAAACTTAATACAGTGGAACCCCGACAACGAACACTCCATATAACGAACAAATCGTGTAACGAATGCTTTTTTCGCAACAAATTTTTCTCGTGTAGCAAACCGTAACAGACCTGTCCGCCTGTGGTGAGGCGAACAGGATGCCAGTCAAGCGTTGTTTACACTTGAGAGAACATTACCCAGCGCGCTCTTTCAAACATTCACAATACTTTTGTTGTTTATTGCTGGTTCAGTGATTATTTTTTTTTCTTTTTTATTAACACATCGGCCGATTCCCACCAAGGCAGGGTGGCCCGTAAAAGAAAAACTTTCATCATCATTCACTCCATCACTGTCTTGCCAGAGGGGTGCTTTACACTACAGTTATAAAACTGCAACATTAACACCCCTCCATCAGAGTGCAGACACTGTACTTCCATCTCAGGACTCAAGTCCAGCCTGCTGGTTTCCCTGAATCCCTTCATAAATGTTACTTTGCTCACACTCCAACAGCACGTCAAGTATTAAAAACCATTTGTCTCCATTCACTCCTATCAAATACGCACACGCATGCTTGCTGGAAATCCAAGCCCCTCGCACACAAAACCTCTTTTACCCCCTCCCTCCAACCTTTCCTAGGCCGACCCCTACCCCGCCTTCCCTCCACTACAGATTTATACACTCTCGAGGTCAGTGATTGTCACTGTGAAATAAGTCACCATGGGTCCAAAGAAGCTTCTAGTGGCACCCTGTGGTAAGAGAGTGAGAGTGAAGGAGTGCCTTCTTTAGTGCTTAAGGACATGTGTAAAAAGTGGAATGAGTTGCAGACATTTGTTGAAAAACACCACCCTGAGCAAGCTGAAATGAGCCATCTGTGCAACCAGTTCAGTGACAGAGCCATGTTGCACTTCAGGAAAATATTAAACAGGCGCCAGAAACAGAGGACTCTGGACAGTTATTTCTCGAGGTAGGGATCCAGTGACTCTCAAGCTGGTCCTAGTGGCATTAAAAGAAAAAGAAGGGAAGTAACCCCAGATAAGGACTTGTTACCTGAAGTCATTTTGGAGGAGGATTAACCTTCCAACCACTAACACCCTTCCCCTGTCATCTTCCCTATCTTCCAGATGCCTACAACTCTCTTCAATAAAGGTAAGTAAATGTTATTTATTAATCTGTTTTTTATTATTTAGTATTAGTAGTAGTATTTATAGTTTTAATAATGTTGTTTTGTGTATGTAGAACTATAATTAAAATGTATTTTTTGTGAATATTTTTGGGTGGAACAGATTAATTGTATTTACATGATTTCTTATAGGAAATAAGGTTTTGAATTACAAATTTTGTGTTAAGAACTAGCTCCTGGAATGGATTAAGTTCGTTAGTCGAGGGACCACTGTACTAGGTTTGGAGTAAATCAGGTAAACTTATTCTATACAATGATTATACTGGTATTAAGGTTAGGTAATTGTAGTGATTAACTAGGTTTACAAAATTGAGGTACAGTGGGCCTCCGGTTAACGGCCTGCTCCAAACACTAACAATTATGTAAGTGCATTTTTGTAAGTGCTTTTGTAAGTGTATGTTTGGGGTCCAAAAGGACTAATCTAATTTGCATTATTCCTTAAGTTAATAAATTTGTTCGGTAATGGCACTTGAACAGCATTCTGGAACGAATTATGGCCGTTAATCGGGGTCCACTGTAGTACAAAAATTAAAGAATTTAACAATTAGTTTATATATTAATGGAAATGGTGACATGTTGGCATGATACAGTTTCTATATTGGAGTGTCTTAGGCAAACTTATGACTAGTTTATGAATTATGAAGCAATAGTTGTATTAGAATCTTGGCTACAGTCATGTGCAAAATTAACCCTTTCGGGGTGGTGTGTACTAGTACGCGTAAATTCTAGTGGCTTCAAATTAAGCAGGAAACAGCTGGTAGGCCTACATATGAAAGAATGGGTCTATGTGGTCAGTGTGTGCAGTATAACAAAATCCTGCACCACACACTGCATAATGAGAAAAAAACTGACCGTTTTTGTTTAAAACAACGACTTTGCAGTCTTTTTTTGTATGGTATTTATTGATGTATTCTTGTTTTCTTGGTCTCATGTGATAGAATGGAAGGTATATTACAGAAATAGAGATGATTTTGATTGGTTTGACAATGACAAGTACCTTGAAATTGAGCTCAAAGTAAACGAAAATGTTCGATTTTCGCCCGATGTTCAAGTAAACAAATCACACCATGCATCCAATACACATCAAATGACAAGTCTAATATTCTTGCACAAGTGCGATGATATTATTTATACCATTTTACAATGATGCAGTTGTATACATAACAGTAAATCTTCTATTTTTTGTGAGAATAAAAATTCAAAATGGAAAGCAAAAGTAATGTAAGAGGGGCCTGGAGACGTGACTAATGAACAGAGAAGATGTTATTTTAGTGCCAGGAATGTCTGCCTTGTTTATTCTGGACCCTATTTTGAAATTGGCATCGTTCGAATTTTGTGTTGAATTTTCCAAATTGTCATTTTCTGACTACTATCTTGGGTAGTTGAAATTGGTAAATAGGCGGTTTCTTGTACTCAATCGATAGAAGAAATGGAGTTCTAGCGAAAGAGCTATGATTTTAGTGGACTCGAACATTGGAATTGGCCAAAAATAGGGCTCAAAGTGAGTGAATTCGCCAATGCGTAAACATCTTTGAGACCGATATTTTCGCGAGAGCATAATTCCGTAAGTTTTCATTCAAATTTCAAACTTTTGGTGTTATGATCGGAAAAAGATTCTCTATCATTTCATAAGAATTTTTTTTTTCCAAAAAAATTTTGACCCTGAGAATGTGTTTCCGAGAAGGCCTGTCGACCCCCAAAGGGTTAAGGGGGAATCACAGATATCAATAAGTGTAATTTTGTTGTGGATAAGATGTTTTTTAATGGTGCTTTTGAAAATGGAGGTTGTGTCTGCAGTTCTAGAGTTTTCAGGCAGGGAGTTCCAGATTTTAGGCCCTTTTATGTACACTGAATTTTTGTATAGATTTAGTCGGACATGGGGAATGTCAAAGAGATGTTTGTGTCTGGTATTATGTCTATGGGTCCTGTCACAATTGTCAAGAGTTTTAGTTCAGGGTTAAAGTTGGTATTTATGGTTCTATAAATGTAGATTGCAGAGTAGTAAGTGTGGATGTTCTGAACAGTGAGTAAGTTTAGGTCTTTGAAGAGTGGGGGGGGTGTTGCCTAGCGTTGGATTGCATGATAATTCTTACTGCGGCTTTTTGTTGGGTTATTATTGGTTTTAGGTGTCTTGCTGCTGTTGATCCCCAAGCACAAATGGCATATGTGAGGTAGGGATAGATGAGTGAATAGTATAGTGTGAGTAGGGCTGATTGTGGTACATAGTAATGTATCGTAGAGAGAATCCCCACAGTTTTGGACACTTTCTTTGTTATGTGTTGGATATGAATGCTGAATTTCAGGTTACTGTCGAGGTGAAGGCCCAGGAATTTGCCCTCATTATGTTTAGCAATAGGAGTGTTGTTGATCTTAATGTTTAATTGTGCATCACCTGCGCTGTTACCAAACATAATATAGAAAGTCTTATCAGTGTTGAGTGTAAGTTTGTTGGCTGTCATGCATGAAGATATTTTTAGTAATTCGTCGTTAACAATGGTGTCGAGCATTTCAAGATTTGGATGGGAGATGACATAAGTTGTGTCGTCAGTAAAGTATTGGTTTCAGGTGTTGTGATACATTGGGTAGATCATTGATGTATAAAGGAAGACTCTCACTTTTCCTCAGAGCTATACCTCCTCTGCCTGTTATCTCATGTCAATGCTCTTTGTTGTGGGCAGTGCCACTTGGGAATAGATCAAGCTCAAAACTCCAGTTATCAAATGTTCATACTAGCATCATCAACATATCTCTTCTCATTTTCATGAAGAGCAAAAAATATCTTCAAGCATAGGGTATATGCATTCAGTCCTCCAGCTCCTTCAAGGCTCCTGAGGTGACACCCACTGTCTGTTTGGCTAACTTGTCTTGTGACTCCGGGAGGCCCAGCAGGTAGTGTGCTCTAGTGGCCTGGGATTTCTTCTTGGATGATGATGGATCTTATAAAACGTTTCCTTGGGGCAACTCATCCAAATATCCCGGGCTTATCCCATGGATGTCCTTCCATGACATAATGGCACGATTGACAGCAAGGGTTAAACCCTTTTATACCCAGTATAACAATTTTTTATTGGAATAAGACCTTACCTGTAGGACTTATAACATTATTATGAACTTTCACCTTGTTCCTCACAACTGGAGGACAGTAAGCCACATTATTTCTACTTTCCATAAACTGCTCTCATGAACTTTTATGCTAAGTGTGTTAACTGAACCTACAGTGGAACAATACTTCCACAATGCTGACAGTACTGAAAATGTTGTCGATATTCGATGATGTGGCTGACGCTATTCTTGCCTTCACAGTCACACTGACTTACATTATAAAAAACAGACAGCATGCTGCTGGTAACAGTACAACAAATACAAATACAAATTTTTATTTCCTTGCAAGTTTACATTGAGAATTTACTCCCTTAAGAAAAAATGTCACGTAGGTTAGTCCATTTCAGACCCCCAAAAATACACTTACAAAAGCACTTACAATATTATACTTACATAATTGTACGATTTCCGGGGTGCTCGTTAGGCGGGGGTCCACTGTATTGTCTCCAGTCGCTCTGTGCTACCAGTTGGACGATTGTCGGAGTGATATTCCTCATTCATGTGGCTTATTGTGGCAAAGCCACCTGGGTTAATGAGAATTAGTGAGTACTGGGTGCCATGACGTCATCTCAGCGCGGGCGCCTCCGACTCTCGCTAGAGCACCAGCCGCTCCCTACACAATCATTACCAGCCTCTACTTTTGTGGATATTTCAACCCTTATATCGGGTTCCCAGCATGGGCGTTTCATTAATTTTATATTAATTCTGTGCTGTGTTACCTAGTATTTCAGTGCTGTGTAATTATTTCAGTGTTGTGTAATTATTTCAGTATTGTATCATCTTATTTTCTTGTATTTTATTTCATTGTCTTCCCTTTTATTTTTAAAATAATTCTGTGCAATAGTTCTTTCAATGTTTATACCCCAGTGTTCTAATGTGTATATTTCATTACTGTGTGTCAATTAATGTTATCTCAGCGATATATACGCATCGGCAATTTTGCCCAATTTGAGCCCTATTTTGGCTAATTCCATTGTTCCAGTCAACCAAAGTCATAGCTATTTCGCTAGAAATCCATTTGTTCTATTGACTGAGTACAAAATACCCATTTACCAATTTCAACTACTGTACCTAATAAAGTGATCAGAAATTGGTAAATTGGTAATTCACACAAATTCAAAAGATGCCAATTTCAAAATAGGGTCCAGACTAAACAATGCAGACATTCCTGGCACTAAAATAACATTTCTCTGTTCATTAGTCATGCCTCCAGGCCCCTCTTATATTACTCTTGCTTTCCATTTCAAATTTTTATTCACACAAAAAATAGAAGATTTACTGTTATGCAGACTACTGCATTATTGTAATATTTTTTTTATTAACATCGGCCGATTCCCACCAAGGCAGGGTGGCGAAAAAGAAAAACTTTCACCATCATTCACTCCATCACTGTCTTGCCAGAGGAGTGCTTTACACTACAGTTATAAAACTGCAACATTAACACCCCTCCTTCAGAGTGCAGACACTGTACTTCCCATCTCCAGGACTCAAGTCCGGCCTCCCGGGTTTTCCCCTGAATCCCTTCATAAATGTTACTTTGCTCACACTCCAACAGCACGTCAAGTATTAAGAACCATTTGTCTCCATTCCTCCTATCAAATACGCTCACACATTCTTGCTGGAAGTCCAAGCCCCTCGCACACAAAACCTCCTTTACCCCCTCCCTCCAACCTTTCCTAGGCCGACCCCTACCTCGCCTTCCCTCCACTACAGATTTATACACTCTTGAAGTCATTCTGTCTCGTTCCATTCTCTCTACATGTCTGAACCACCTCAACAACCCCTCCTCAGCTGTCTGGATAATAGTTTTGGTAATCCCGCACCTCCTCCTAATTTCCAAACTCCGAATTCTCTGCATTATATTCACACCACACATTGACCTCAGACATGACATCTCCACTGCCTCAGCCTTCTCCTCGTTGCAACATTCATCACCCATGCTTCACACCCATATAGGAGTGTTGGTATAACTATACTCTCATACTTTTCCCCTCTTTACTTCCATGGACAAAGTTCTTTGTCTCCACAGACTCCAAGTGCTCCACTCACCCTTTTCCCCCCATCAATTCTATGATTCTCCTCATCCTTCATAGACCCATCTGCTACATGTCCACTCCCAAATATCTGAATACATTCACCTCCTCCATACTCTCTCCCTCCAATCTGATATCCAATCTTTCGTCACCTAATCTTTTGTTATCCCCCATCAGCTTACTCTTTCCTATATTCACTTTCCATTTTCTTCTTTTTTCACACCCTACCAAATTCATCCACCAACCTCTGCAACTTCTTTCAGAATCTCCCAAAAGCACAGTGTCATCGCAAAAAGCAACTTGACAACTCCCACTTTGTATTTGACTTTATCTTTTAACCTTACACTTCTTGCCAAGACCCTCGCATTCACTTTCTTAAACCCCATCTATAAATATATTGAACAACCACGGTGTCATCACACATCCTTGTCTAAGGCCCACTTTTACTGGGTAGTCCCCCTCCCTCCTACACACTCTAACCTGGCCTCACTATCCTCATAATAACTCTTGCTGCTTTCAGAACCTACCTCCTATTCCATACATCCCAACACTGCCACATTGGCCCCCCATCCACCATATCATACGCCTTTTCCAAATCCTAAATGCCACAAAAACCTCTTTACCCTTATCCAAATACTGTTCACCTATATGTTTCCTGTAAACATTTGGTCTACACACCCCCTACCTTTCCTAAGCCCCCTTGTTCATCTGCTATCCCTTTCTGTCTTACTTTAATTTTTCAATAATAACTCTACCATCACTTTAAGGTCCTCCCAAAAGACTTATTCCTCTATAATTTTTTCCTCTCTTTTGTCCCCTTTTTTATACAAAGGAACAATACCCTCTGCCAATCCCTAAGTACCTTACCCTTTCCATACATTTATTAAATAATAGCACCAACCACCCAAACATATCCCCACCTGCTTTTATTGTAATAATTGTATAAATAAATCAACCCATTCGTGACTGCATATTGACTGGCCACTTGGACACGTATTGGATTGACTAATTTGTTTACTCTTGAACATCCCAAAAATCGAACATTTCCGCTACTTTGAGCTCAATTTCAAGGTACAGTGGTCCCGAGTTGATGGTCCCCAAAATCGCCTTTTATGTAAGTTTATTTTTAAATCTTTTGTAAAGTATATTTTTGGGGGGTAAAAGGATGTCTATTTTACATTATTCCTTATGGGGATAAATTCGTTTGGTAATGGCACTTGAACAGCATTCTCGAAAAAAAAATATCGAACTCGAGGTACCACTGTACTTTTCATTGTGAAACCAATCAAATTCATTTCAATTTCTGTAATATTCTCCTATTCTATCAAATGAGACCAAGAAAACGAAAATACAAACCATAAATACCATACGAAAATACACCTCAAAGTGCATTTAAAACAAAACACTTTTTTTTCTCATTATGAACTGCGGGCTGTAGGATTTTTTTATACTGCATACACTGACCACGCAGACCCTTTTCTCACATGGGTCTCCAGTTTTCCCCCCTGATCTGAACCCGTAAAAATTTTTTGTTTGGCACCATAAAAGGTTTAAAAAAGGGCTTTTTTTTTTTTTTTGGGCCACCCTGTCTTGGTGGGACAGGGCCCGGTTTATTGAAAGGAGCGAAAAAATATGAAATAACTTTAAAACACTTAAATTTTGGAAATTTCCCCAGACATAATGGTGAGACCCAGAGCTCATGACCATATTAGTGTGTCAGGGGGGAGCTGAAAAGCTTTTTTGGTCCTAATTTGAAATGTGCGTGTTAGCGGAATGCTGTAAAAAAAAATCCCAAAAAAAAAAAAAAAACGGGCCTTTTACTGTTTGAAAAAACTGGTAATATGCTTTCCCCTTTAAAATAAGTTATGAGTTGTCACAATTTAACCTTTTCACTGTTAAAACCCTAAAATTAAAACTGCTCTCTAATAATTAAAAGAGCACATTTTTCGGTTTTAAAAAAAAAAAAAAATTTCTTATCGTATCTGCCAAGATATAAACGTAAGTTAAAGGTCAATGCCCCCTGGGGAAAAATTGGCAATTATTGGCCCCTTTTTTTTCTCTTTCATTATGCTGTAGGGGATATCCGCTATATTGGCTTTCCCTTTTTTTGCCTCTATGGATAAACTTCTTTTTTACAGTTTCCCTCAATTTCCACTAATATGTTATTATTATTTCCCCTACCACCCAAACCTAAATACTCATACTATAAATTATTTAAAAAAAAATGCTCAATGTTATTTTCCTTAAGATAATCTCAATTTTATATTACCATCCCCTTTTAAACACTTTTAAAAATTTAATATCATCATAAAAAATTTTTTAACAATATAATATCATCATATTGTAATTTGAAATCAAATATATAACTAGAATAAACTCAAACAATTTCTCTAATATTATGTACATAGTCTATAAGTCATTAGATTGTTCCCCCTTTAATGCCATGGCATGTCAGTGGTTTCCCTTTTGCACTTCAGTTTATATTGTTACCAATATCAATGTAAATTTGCAATGAAATAAAATTTACTTTACTTTTTTTTTTCCCCCTTTCATTCTATGGTTGACCTCATCTTCCATGGACCCATCCCAAAATCCCTCCCAAAATATCAAAAGACATTTACTTCCTCCAAACTCCTCTTTTAATGAAAACCCAAATTTTTTAAATTTTAGACTTTTTTTACTCTTATCACCGTTTTTTTTATTTCACTTTTAATTTTTCTTTTTTCACACCCCAAAATTTTGCCACCAACCTTGGCAATGTCTCCCCAGAAACTCCCAAAAAAACAGTGACATTGGCTAGAGCAACTTGACAATTTCATACTACTTATCAGATTCATTATCTTTTAATACCCCACTTGTCCTCAACACCCCCTAGTCTTCACTTCTTTTTCAATCCCATCTATGAACATATTAAAAACCCATGGTTATCCACACATCCTGCTAGTTTTTGGGAAAGGGGGGGTCTCCTTCCATTAACACTGCAGGTACCAAGTTCTTTTCTGGGGTTACTCCTTTTTTTTTGAATGCTACACTCCCTGCATGAATGCTAAACTCCCTGCATCCCACTACCTCCCTGTATCCTTGCTACCCCCCCGCATGCCTGCTCCCCCCCCGCATGCCTCTCACCCCCTTTTCCCCTTTCCACCCCCTGCATGCCTGCTACATTCCCTGCACCCCTTTTCCCCCCCCGCATCCTTCCCCCTCTGCACCCCTGCTACACTCCCTGCACCCCTGCCACCCCTGCATGCCTGCTACACCCCCCGCATCCGCTCCTCCCTGCACCTGCTCACCCCCCGCCCCTTTTCTACACCCCCGCATCCTTGCTACACCCCCTGCATCCCTCACTCCCTGCATCCTTGCCCCCCCCATGCCTGTTTCCCTGCCCCCTTCCCTCCCTGCATCCTTGCTACATCCCCACCCTTTTCACCCCCCCGCATAAATGCTCCTCCCGCAGAAGCTTACCCCCACATTCTTTCAACAGGCTTGGCATGGGGCTTTTTTTGGCCCAGGGGGGCTTATTTAGAGTTCCCAAAAAAAAGGGGAAAAATGACAATATTTTGGTATGAATGGGGGGGGGGTTTGGTTTGGGGTTTTGCCGCTGCTAAACATTGAGTGAAGGGGCCCCGGGGCCCCAGCCAACCTAGCACCCAAAACGGATAGCCGCTCACCCAACTCCAGTGCCCCTTCCAAAATAAAATATTAAAAAAAAAATTAAAAACCCCCATTTGGCCGAGCTCCGCCGTCGAACCCCGGGGGGTTTACTGTAAAAAATCACATAAACACAGGACAGGTGGGGGGGGATTAAAAGGCAGGCAGACGGGGGAAGGGCACAAAAAAAAAGGGGGTAATTGGAGGTAGTGGGGAAAGGGGGGTAGTAGTAGTAGTGGAGTCAGTCATATTCTAGGAAAGGAGCACTGCAATGAAGCTGGCGGCCTCATGGGGGGGGACAAGAACACAGAGGGAGAAAAGGCAAATAAAATAAAGGGACAAATACAAAAAAAAAGAAAAGAAAAAAAAAAAAACCCCCAGGGGAAAGGGGAAAGGGGGGGGAAGAAAAAAAGGGGGGAAGGAAGGGGGTTAATCACGGGTTTTTTGAAGTTTGGACATTTAAAAAATTAATGGGGGAAAGCATCAAGAGACAAAGCCGGGCTAAGATTCATGGGGGGAAAAAGTTTGTAAAGGGAGGATTCAACCAGCGGGACTGTAAAAGGGTTAGATGTAGGGTGACAGTTTTAGCAAAAGCCCAATCAATAGGATGACTGTGATCTCTGACATGACAAAAAAGAGCTTTTGTTGGGGAAAGCCTAACACTTTTTTTGTGCTCCCTAAGTCTGTCAGAAAGGTGGCCACTTTCTCCAAGTACAAGAGGACAGGAGGAGCAAGAAATGAGTAGACCCCAGGAGAATCTATAGGGGGGGGGAGGTATGAACTAGATTAGTGCGAAGTGTTAGTCGGGGAAAGGTAAGTTTGATGTCTAAGGAACAGAGGGTTTGGGTTTTGGGGCCAGTGATGTGGGAAGGCACCAGGGTAGAGGGTTTAGGAGAAGAAAGTCCGTTTTTGACACGAGAAAAGCAGAGTCTAAAAAAGGGGAAGGGTGCCAAGGGGGGAAAAAAAAAATTTTTGGGAAGGGGTTTCTGAAAAAAGGAACTGGGCCCCCCAAAAAAATGGGGAAAAACCCCGGAAAAAAAGGGAGATGAACATTTTTCTTGACAGGGAGGCATGATAAGAAAAGGGGGGGAATGTACATGCCACTGTGATGGCTTGGGTACACTGAGAAGGCAAAACCTGTAACTAGCACAAAAATGTGTTAGGCTTCCCGACACAAATTGCTCTTTTCTGTCATGTCAGAGATCACAGTCATTATTGTTGGGGTTTTTTAAAAAATGTCTCCCTAGCCCCTTTCACAGCCCCCCTCTGGTTGAACCCCCCCATAAAAATTTTCCCTTTTAAAAACTTGCCCGGGTTTTTTCTCTGTTGATCTTTCCTCTCCCATTACATTTTAAAACTCCAAAAAACACCCCCGACTTAAAACCCATTTTCCCCCCTTTTTTCTTCCCCCTTTTCTTTCTCCTCTGGGGTTTTTTTTTTTTTTGCCTTTTATTTCCCTTTTTTTTTTTTTGCCTTTTTTCCCCCCTGTGTTCGTCCAACCCCTGCGGGCTGCCGCTTCATTGCAGTGCTCCTTTTTAGAATATGCTGGGCTCCCTCCCCTCCTCCCCTTTTCCCTCTCCCCCCATTTTTTAAAAACCCCCCCTTTTTTTTGCCCTCCCCCGTCTGCCCCCCCCAAAAACCCCCCCACCTGTCCTGTGTGTTTTGGCTTTTTAAATGGTCCAAGTGGACCAAAAAGTCGGGCGTAAACTCCCCTCTTTTTTTATGTGCGGGTTTGTGTGTTTTTTCCGTCACGGTAAACCCTTTTTTTTTTTCAATGTAAACATTTGGCCTTTTCCCCTTTCCCAACTCCACTTGTTTTCTTCAACTCTCCTTTTTTCCTTACCCTCAACTGAAAGAAAAATTCAACCATCACTTCACCCATATACCCAAAACCCTTTTTACCTTAATTCTTCATTTCTCTTGTCCACTTTTTTTCCCCCGGAGCCTTCACTTTTTCAGGAATATATTAAATAAATACACCAACCACTCCTGCTTTTAACATTATTTTTTTTTTTTTAAACATCGGCCGATTCCCACCAAGGCAGGGGGGGCCCGAAAAAAAAAAACTTTCATCATCATTCACTCCATCCCGGCCCTTTCCAGAGGGGGGCTTTAACCAGTTTTTAAAATGCAACATTAACACCCCCCCTTCAGAGTGCCGGCACTGTACTTCCCATCTCCAGAACTCAAGTCCCGGTCCTTTCCCCGAATCCCCCTTTTTTTAAAAGACTTTTTCTCACACTCCAACAGCCGTGTTTAAAACCATATGCCTCCATTCCTTATCAAATCCTCCCCATGCTTGCTGGAGCCAAACCCTCGCCCCAAAACTTCCTTTTTCCCCCCCCCCAACCTTTTTCCCCCGGGCCCACCCCCCCCTCGCCTTCCCTCCACTACAGATTTTTTTCACTCCCCGGGCACTCTGTCTCGTTTTCCCCCTTCCCCTACATGCCCCAAAACCCCCCCAACAACCCCCCTCAGCTCTCTTTTTCGTTTGGGAATCCCCCCTCCTCCTAATTTCCAAACTCCAACCCCTGCATTATATTCACACCACACATTGACCTCAGACACGACATTCCCCCGCCTCCAGCCTTCTCCTCGTTGGAACATTCATCACCCCCGCTTCACACCCCTATAAGAGCGTTGGTATTATTCCCCATACATTCCCCCCTTTTTTTTTCCCTGGACAAAATTCTTTTTTTCCACAATCGAAAAATCCACTCACCCCTTTTTTCCCCCCCTCAATTCTATGATTCACCTCACCTTCTAGACCCATCTCGACATGTCCCTCCCTATCTGAATACATTACCTCCCCCCCTACTCTCTCCCTCCCCAAAAAATATCCCCAAAAATTTTTTTTACCTATTCTTTTGTTTTTCCCCTTTACCTTATTTTCCCATATTCCTTTTCAATTTTCTTCTTTTTTTCACCCTACCAAAAATTTTTTTCCCCCAACCTCTGCAACTTCTCTTAAATTTCCCCAAAAAAAAAGGCTTTTAAAACCCTTTTTTTTTTACACAGCCTAGTGCACTTTTTCTTTTATATCTGGTTCTTTTCCCTTTTTTTCTATGAGACCAGGAGTGTTGCCTGATCATGAAAAAACCCCCCCCCAACATTTAACAACTCAAAAAAATTTTTCCCTT
>WNWK01017394.1:0-42557 GCA_009830355.1 Cherax destructor | reverse complement strand
AGAAGTCATGGTCGTGACGAGGTGTCAGAGGGGCCCTGTGACGAGGGGGTTCCACAAGGGTCAGTCCTGGGACCGGGTACTGTTTTGGTATATGTGAATGACATAATGGAAGGGATAGACTCAGAAGTGTCCCTGTTTGTAGATGATGTGGAAGTTAATGAGAAAAATTAAATCAGTCGAGGAACAGGCAGGACTAAAAAGAGACCTGGCCCCAGGCTACAAGCCTGGCCCAGTAACTGGCTCCTTTTTCCCCCCAAATGTAAAGTCATGAAGATCGGGGAAGGGCAAAGAAGACCGCAGACAGAGTATAGTCTGGCGGCCAAAGCCCAAAACCTCCTCAAGGAAAAGATCTTGGGGTGAGTATAATACCGAGCACATTCTGAGGCACACATTAATCAGATAACTGCTGCAGCATCGGGCGGCTGGCAAACCTAAAATAGCGTTCCAATACCTCACTAAGGAATCGTTCAAGACTCTGTACACCATGTATGTCAGGCCCATATTGGAGTATGCAGCACCAGTTTGGAACCCACACCTGGTCAAGCATGTCAAGAAACTAGAGAAAGTGCAAAGGTTTGCAACAAGAGTAGTCCCAGAGCTAAGGGGATTGTCCTATGAAGAAAGGTTAAGGGAAATCGGCCTGACTACACTAGAGGACAGGCGGGTTAGGGAGACATGATAACGACATATAAAATACTGCGAGGAATAGATAAGGTGGACAGAGACAAGATGTTCCAGAGAGGGGACACAGAAACAAGGGGTCACAATTGGAAGTTGAAGACTCCTATGAGTCAAAGAGATGTTAGGAAGTATTTCTTTAGTCATAGAGTTGTCAGGAAGTGGAATAGCCTAGAAAGTGACGTAGTGGAGGCAGGAACCATACATAGTTTTAAGATGAGGTTTGATAAAGCTCATGGAGCAGGGAGAGAGAGGACCTAGTAGAAGTCAGTGAAGAGGCAGGGCCAGGAGCTATGACTCGACCCCTGCAACCACAAATAGGTGAGTACAGCACTAGAATTTCCATGAATGTCATCCATTGAGGACACTGTAAATCTCCAACCAGATATAAACCAAGTCTTCCAGTGGGCCACAGAAAACACTATGATATTTATTGATGACAAATTTCAGTCACTCCCTTAAGGAAAACTTGAGGATATGAAAGTTAGAGTGGAGTATAAGACAAATTCTAACCTAATTAGAGCAGAAAACTAATGTGAAGGACTGGAGGGATAATATCAGAGAATCTCACCTTCAAGGATCATAACAGTGTCATTGTCACATCTGCAAGGAAAATGATAGGATGGATTCTTGAAAACCTTGAAAATAAAGAATGCCAACCGAATGATGATCCTCTTTAAGTTACTTGTTCTCTCTAGGCTGAAATATTCCAATACATTAACAGCTCCCCTCAGGGCAGAGAATGTAAAGGGAATCTTCAATGCACATACAAGTTCATTTAAGCACCTTAATTACTGTGAACATTTGAAGCCCCTTGATCTGTAATCCTTAAATGCACACAAATCATTCCCTATGAAAGTAAAAGACTTGGCAGACTGTTGACATACCCCAATGAAGAGCAAGGGTGTCGTGAAAACAGTAAGTGTCAGGGGCTCATGATTGTTCAACAGCCTCCCATCATACATAAGGGGATTTCAATAGACTCCTGGCTGTCTTCAGAGGGAACTGGATAGATACCTAAAGTCAGTGCCTGACCAGCTGAGCTGTGGTTTATACATTAGATTGTATGCAGCCATTGGTAACAGCCTGATTGATCAGGCTCTGATCCACCATGAAGCTGGTCATGGACTGGGCCACAGGGGCATTAACTTCCAGAACAACCTCCAGGTTGGTAGGTATGGTGTATACAGTAGAGGCTGGAGGAACTGAACATAAACATACATAGTACTCTACAACAGGTCAGTTGCACTATGTGAGGGAGTAACTGCACCACCACTTAAAAATACCCATTTTTTGTGTAGTTTCCAAAGTATGTTCTGCGTCTAAAAACACCTACAGTGGACCCTCGGTTTTCGTCGATAATTCTTTCCAGAAGGCTGTTCGAGTGCTGTTACCGAATGAATTTGTTCCCATAAGGACGAATGTAAATTAGATTAGTCGTTTCAGACCCCCAAAAATACACTTACAAAAGCACTTACAAAAATACACTTACATAATTGTTCGAGTTGGGAGCTGTACTAAAACCGAGGGTCCACTGTACAGTGGAACCCCGGTTAACGAACACCCCGGAAATCGTGCAATTATGTAAGTATAATATTGTAAGTGCTTGTGGAAGTGTATTTTTGGGGGTCTGAAATAGACTAACCTAAATGACATTTTTTCTTAAGGAAGTACAGTGGACCCTCGCCATTCGAATTTAATCCGTTCCAGGAGCTTGTTCTTAACGTGAAATGTTCGAAAGGCGATTTAATTTTTCCCATAAGAAATAATGGAAATACAATTAATCCGTTCCAGAAATCCAAAAATATATAAAAAATATTATATTTTAATAAAATTAAGCTTCTACATAGACAAAAACATTAAATACTACAGTGCTGTACTACTAAAAGTATTAGTAAATAAATGCAAGTCTTTTTACTTACCATTATTGAAGATTGTTGATGGCATATGGAAGAGAGGGAGGAGGAGTGAGGGAGGGAGGGGTTAGTGTTTGGAAGGGAATCCCTTCCAGAAGGACTTCAGGTACCAAAGCCCTATCTGGGGTTACTTCTTTCTTTGTCTTTTAATCCCACTAGGGCCAGCTTGGGAGTCACTGGACACTTTAACAAAATAACTGTCCACAGTCCTCTGTTTCTGGCGCCTTTTCAACATGTTCCTGAAGAAGGACATTGTTTGGTCACTGAACATGCTGCTGTTATGGCTTGTTTGAGCTTGTTCAGGGTGGTATTTTTCAACAAAACTTTGCAATCTATTCCACATTGTACACATCTCCTTAATCTCTGAAGAAGGCACCTTCTTCAGCCCCTCTTCCTCCTCCTTCTCCCGTGAATCAATAGCCTCAAATCTGGTCTGATGCTCTTCTATTTCCAGCTCTTGCAGCTCTTGAGTTGTTAGCTCTACCCTGTGGCCCTGCACTAACTCTTCCACATCATCGCCACTCACCTCCAACCCCATGGACTTGCCCAATTCCACAATACAGTCCACAACAGGCACAGGGTCGGCAGGGTCAGGGTCAGCCTCAAACCCTTCAAAATCCTCTGTTGGACACAACCTGGCCACAATGGTCTCCAAGCAGAGTTCAAAGTCCTGAAGTCACTCCCTCCCAAGCCTTGCCTATAAGGCCTATGCAGCTGTAGATATTGAAATGATTCTTCCAGAACTCTCTAAGGGTCATTTCACTGTCCAAGGTCATTTCAAAGCACTTTTCAAACACTGCTTTTGTGTAGAGTTTTTTGAAGTTACAGATGACCTGCTGGTCCATGGGCTGGAGGAGAGGAGTGGTGTTAGGAGGCAAGAACTTCAGTTTTATGAATTTGAAGTCTTCACACAGTAGGTCTTCCATGTTTTGAGGATGTGAAGGAGCATTGTCCAGCAACAGGAGGCACTTTTTGTCCAAACCCTTTTCCTGTAGGTATTTTCTCACACTGGGGCCAAACACTTCATGGATCCAGTCACTGAAAAGGTGCTTTGTGACCCATGCATTCTGACTAGCTCTCCACAAGACACACAATCTACTTTTAACGACATTGTGTCTCTTGAACACTCTGGGATTTTCTGAGTGATACACTAGTAAAGGCTTTAATTTAAAATCCCCACTAGCATTACTACACATCAAGAGAGTTAGCTTGTCTTTCATAGGCTTGTGTCCTGGCAGTGCCTTTTCTTCCTGAGTAATGTAGGTCCTGTTGGGCATTTTCTTCCAAAACAGGCCTGTTTCGTC
The DNA here is from genome assembly GCA_009830355.1 of Cherax destructor. NCBI lineage: Eukaryota > Metazoa > Arthropoda > Malacostraca > Decapoda > Parastacidae > Cherax > Cherax destructor. The sequence continues at coordinate 38,659 of WNWK01017394.1, read as the reverse complement.
ACAATTGAACACTTGTTCAGGTTTCAATTTTTCAGTCTTTATGTAGTCCTGAAACTCCTTTATGAATTTTTCAGCTGCATGTTTGTCTGAACTGGCAGCCTCACCATGCCTTACCACATTATGTAAGCCACTACGATGTTTAAATCTCTCAAACCAGCCTTTGCTGGCTTTAAATTCACTACCATTACAATCAGCACTGGTTGCAGGCATTTTCTTTAAAAGATCGGCATGCAAGTTCCTTGCCTTTTCACAAATAATTGACTCAGACACACTATCACCCGCTAACTCTTTATCCTTGAGCCACACCAGCAACAACTTCTCAATCTCTTCGATTATTTGTGGTCTGTTTTTGGCTCGCACAGTAACACCTTTTGCAACATCAGCTTGCTTAATTTCTTCCTTCTTAAGCAGGATAGAAGCGATAGTTGACCTGTTTTTGCCATATATCCTGGCAAGATCACACAATCGCACACCACTCGTATTTTTGTATTATTTCCTTCTTCATTTCTACGGTGTTTCTCACTTTTATCAGCCCAGGGGTACCACTAGGAACTTTCTTGGGACCCATGGTAGCTTATTTCACAGTCGCACGTAATGAACAAACTCCAAAAAATTATAATTAAGTGTGAAATGTCTGTGGAAGCGTGCAGGGTATTGTTCTCTCGAGTGTAAACAACGCGGGACTGGCTCTCCACGCCTGCGCTGTGAGGCACCCAAGCGCCTGGGCCGACAGGTCACGAACGTATTCGTTCGACTCGCGATAATTTGTTCGCATGACGATTTCAAATTTTTTGTACTAATGACGATTTGTTCGACTGCCGAGCCGTTCGAATAGCGGGGGTCCACTGTAAATTCGTTCGGTAATGGCACTTGAGCAGGCTTCTGCAATGAATTTTTTTCGTTAACCGGGGTTCCACTGTATTTGTAATCTGTTTACCAGTCAGGTAGTACATATTTTGGAAAGAATTCAGGTAATAGGCACTTAGGTGGTGGGACAGTTACCCCTCACATGGTGCAGTTGCCCCATTGTACCATACCTATTTGACTCAAATATTTTTCATCTGGGATTATAACTTCTTTTAATGTTGCCTTTTTTGAAGTTGCCTTTTTTTGAAGTGATTGACTGTTAAAAAACGCCATTCAGACATAAGTGTTAGAGGCTCAGTTTTCTAAACACTAGACATGTGTTGTTGAATTGGTATGATCAATGCTGTTAAGTGTACTGCATAAAAGTTGAGGTATAATTGATAAATAATAATAATAATAGTTTATTGAGACATGATTCATAGTTGTACAAGGAGTTATAGTAGTGGGGGTGTACATGCCAAAAGCCCCTTGTATGCAGAGCATTATGGGCAAACTTAAAATTAACTTACAATTATGCTGTAATAGCCTAAACGGTAAAAATTACAGTAAACAATTTACAATATAATTGAGTATTTAAACAATGAAATTTGAACATAACAATTTTGAAGCATAATAGTTTTACAATTTTGAAGCATTACAGTTTTATAATAGAACAATATAATCAATTCATTATATGTAGTAATACAATTTATCAAATCAGATCAATCAAATCTTACGCTCCAACAGCATGTCAAGTCCTAAAAACTATTTGTCTCTATTCGCTCCTATCTAACACACTCACACACATTTATGAAAGGATTCAGGGAAACCGGCAGGCCGGACTTGATTCCTGGAGATGGAAAGTACAGTGCCGGCACTCTGAAGGAGGGGTGTTAATGTTGCAGTTTTGTAGTTGTAGTGTAAGCACGCCTCTGGCAAGACAGTGATGGAGTGAGTGATGATGAAAGTTTTTCTTTGTTGGGCCACCCTGCCTTGGTGGGAAACTGCCTATGTTTTAATAAAAAAATAAATATCAATCAAATCAAAGCAATGATTTGTATTTCAATAAGAGTTCATATGGTCATTAGATGAGTTACTATGAGTACAAGAGAATGGATTATTCTATTTGGTAATGCTATAAAATCAAAGTTTGATAAGGTTGCACTAATTATAACTGGTTTATACATTTATGAGATATAAGTTTCAACATAAGTGGAACCCTGGCTAACGAACAAAATTCATTCCAGAAGCCTGCTCGAGTGCCATTACCGAACAAATTTACTTCCTTAAGAAATAATGTCACGTAGGTTAGTCTATTTCAGACCCCCAAAAATACACTTCCACAAGCACTTACAATATTATACTTACATAATTGTATGATTTCCGGGGTGTTCGTTAGCCGGGGGTACACTGTATTGTCTTAAGAGTAAGTTATTACTTAGGAATAATATAGGTCGCATTTTTGTTATACGTATTTACCCTTTCAGGGTCCAAACCGTAGTTCTACGTCATGAGCTCAGCTCACTCAGATAAGCTTTGAGCGGTAAATTTGAGCCTAGATATGAGAGAATACATCTATGTGGTAAGTGTGCACCACATAAAACAAATCCTGCAGCACACAGTGCATAATGAGAGAAAAAAAATGAAACCTTAATCTTCGGTTAAAACAGCGACTTTGCAGTGTTTTTTCGTATACTATTTATAGTTGTATTTGCGATTTTGTGGTCTCATTTGATAGAATGGAAGATATATTACAGATATAGAGATGATTTTGATTGGTTTTAGTACTGGAAATGGCTTGAAACTGAGCTCAAAGTAGCGGAAATGTTCAATTTTTGCCGATATTCAAGAGTAAACAAATGACCTCACACATCTAATACGCGCCAGCTGGTGGGTCTAATATACGTTCACAAGTGTGGTGATATTATTTGTACAATTATTTCAGTATTGCATAACAGTAAATCTTCCATTTTTTGGTTTGAATACAAATTCATTATGTGAATAAAAAATCAAAATGAGTAAAGACTGAAAACGTAACTAATGAACATAGGAAAGGTTAGTTTAGTGCCAGGAATGCCTGCATTGTTTATTCTGCACCCTATTTTGAAATTGGAATATTTTGAACTTTGAATTAAATTGGCTAAATTACCAATTTCCAATCTCTTTATTTTGTAGTTGAAACAGTTGACTGCGTGATTTCTTGTGCTCAATCGATAGAATAGAAGTAATACTAGTGAAATAGCTAAGAATTTGGTGGACTGGAATAGTGTAATTGGCCTAAAATGGGAGTCAAAGTCGGCAAAATCGCCGATGCGTAAATATCGCTGACACATCAAAATTCGCGAGAGCATAATTTCGTCAATTTTCAATCAAATTTCGTACTTTTTGTTTTATTATCTTCAGAAAAAGATTCTCTACCATTCCATAAGAAAAAATAATTTTTTTTTTTTTAAATTCTTGGACACTGGTGCACCCCTTCCAAAAATGGCCTTGGACCCTGAAAGGGTTAAGTACAGTGGACCCCCGGATTACGTACTGCTCCAAACTCGAACAATTATGTAAGTGTATTTTTGTAAGTGTATTTTTGGGGGTCTAAAAGGACTAATCTAATTTACATTATTCCTTATGGGAACAAATTCGTTCAGTAACGGCATCTGAACAGCATTCTGGAACGAAATAATGATGTAATCCGGGAGTCCACTGTATGTTTATTTAGGTTCAGGTGCACATTAGTATAGTTATCAAACAGTTTAACATGTGTAAATTACCCACCAGGATAACCCCATAAAAGTCAGCAACTTGTTTCCATTGAGGTCTATGTTGTTAACCCTTTGAGGGTTGGTCCCGTACTAGTACGTCATTGAAGCCAGGGTCGGTCACGTACTAGTACGCGTAAATTCTAGCGCCTTCAAATCGAGCGGGAGAAAGCTGGTAGGCCTACATGTGAGAGAATGGGTCTGCGCGGTCAGTGTGCGCAGTAGGAAAAAAATCGTGGAGCCAGTGGTGCATTGTGGGAACACCATTTCAGTACCTTTTGCTCACCATGCCTCGCGGTAAGAAACACCTCACTCCTCGGCGAATTGGGACTCTTTTGTTCCCAAGTGACAGTTCAAACACAGATGGAAGTGTCAGTGAAGATGACTTCCAGGGTTTTGGTGAGTTTGTGACCGAAAATAATGAACCTAATACCGGTATTAGTGAGGAAAACCCCGACGACCCACAACCTTCCACCTCCGGTGCTATGGCGTCTTGTTCACGTTCACTTGTACCAGAACGAAGAAGGAAATTGTTATTTACTCATATCCAGGACTCAGATGTGAGCAATGGTGATGATAGTGATAGTGAATATGAACTCCAAGCTCTTCAAAACAGTTCCAGTAGCGAGAGTGAAGTGGAATATTCTCCAGTGAAGCGTCAGTATATACGACGGTATATGCGCTCTGGAAGTGTGCCATATGCTGTTCCAAGGGTAAGGAGTACATCTCGGAGTACATCCCGTGGGCATACAACCGGAAGTGATAGTGAAAATAAAGGTGATATTGTTACAATGGGGATGAAAAATGTACATGCGTCATCAGATGGTGGTGGTGGCGGTGCCAGCCATCAGGCACCAGCAGTGGGCCATGCTGCTACCCACGCCGCTGCGTCAGCCTCACCCACCCACCCACCACAACAACCTCCACAACCACCACAACCACCACAACCTCCACAACCTCCACAACCACCTGTCAATATCCAGTACCCACCAGCAGACCGCACCTGGGATTGGCAGGAAGCTGAGAACTTTGTTCCCAATCCCCATCACTTTGATGAAAGTCAAAGTGGACTACGGCCATCTTGTCCACTTGGGAACAATGCCACTGAACTGGAATGTTTCCAGTTATTCTTTGATGAACCCCTGATGGAAATTATTGTCAGGAAAGCAACAGATACTTCGATACACAATGGCAAACACGATTCTTTCACCAGGATCACGTCTACACCAGTGGAAGGAGACAACTGTGGCTGAGATGTATCTTTTGTTTGCCACAATAATGCTTATGCCACATGTTTATAAACACAGTGTCAAATCATACTGGTCGACAGACCGCCTCATTGCAACCCCATCTTTTAGTGAAATAATACCAGTGAATCGATTTGTGCTACTGCTGAGGATGCTACACTTCTCAGACAAAACCAGGCCTGACAGAAACAACAGGTTATATAAGATTAGAAATGTGTTTATGTATCTGAAACAGAAATTCAATATGTATTTTTATCCCTTCAGGAAGCTTGTTATTGATGAGTCTTTGATTTTGTTCAAAGGTAGACTGTCGTTCAAGCAGTATATACAAAGCAAGAGGAAACGCTTTGGTATAAAGTTGTTTGTACTTTGTGATTGCTACAGTGGTCTTGTATTGGACATTATTGTGTACACTGGAAGCAATACATTGCAAAATACCAGGAAGTTACTGGGTATCTCTGGTGATGTGGTTAGAACAATGATGGAACCATATCTTGGTAAGGGGCATATATTATATACTGATAACTGGTACACAAGCCCTTTACTCAGTGATTTTTTGCGAGTGAACATGACAGATGTGTGCGGTACAGTGCGTGCAAATCGTAAACATATGCCTAGGTTCAATGCTGGCACTCGTAGAGGTGAGGTGCAGGCGTTTGCTGCCAATGACATCATGGCATTTCGGTGGCATGACAAACGAGATGTCACACTGTTGTCATCAGTTCACCAGAACGAAATGACAGACACTGGCAGGGTGAGTAGAGAGACCGATGAACCCATCCTAAAACCTGCAGCTGTGATCGACTACACTCTCAATATGCGTTCAGTGGACAAATGTGACATGCAAATTGGGTTTGCTGATTGTGTTCGCAAGAGTTATAAGTGGTACATAAAACTATTTTTTCATCTTGTGGACATTTCCATGTTGAATGCTTATAATGTGTATAAGTTGAAGACCAGAAACAAACCACCATATGGTCAGTTTTGTTTGTCTGTCATCAGACAAATATTATTCAAGTACCAACTAACAACACCTGCAATAGAAGAACGCCTGCGAACTGATCAACAACTACCCTCTCGTCTGAGGCCTGGTGAACACTTCCTAACAAAACTACCTGCTACTGCTTGCAAGAAAAAGGCTCAGAAGAGGTGTTTTGTCTGTGCACATACAAAAAAACGCCCACAAGAACGCAGAGACACTCGTTTCATGTGTGTGGAATGTAAAACACCTCTGTGCATGGAACCATGTTTCAGAGACTTCCACAAGCTGCAGAACTTCTAGAAGCATGTCCAGTGGCTGTATATATGTATATATATGATAGACAAATAATAATAAACTACATTGTATATTGATCGTGTGTGTAAACATTTTTTGTAAACAATATAATGACAACAGTGTTTATGGAGCTATTGTGTATTGTACAACGAGTGAATACAGTAGAACGTCATTTAGCACGAGATTATGTTGCACGTTACCGGTATTGCACGATTTAAGATTTGCGACACATTATCATCTTACACGACGTAAAGATGATATTACACGTTCGGCAGGAGGGAAAAATTTTGAGCGCATGGTTATTTACTGCCTAAGAATCCTCATGCTTTGAGGAAAAGGGAATTTGTTGTTTTTCCTTCCTGTAAACTAAGTTTATTCAGATACACGGGGCCAGGAGCTGAGTCTCGACCTCTGCAACCACAATTAGGTGAGTACAGTTACATACATTATCATACATAGCAGCATATGTGTAGAGAACCTAGGATAACCCAAGTCAGTCAATGGAAATACTGTCACTCTGACTTTTTTGGGTTATCCTAGGTTCTCTACACATATGCTGCCATGTATGATAATCTTCGTAACTGTATCTGTGTATACCTGAATAAACTTACTTACAGTTTGTGGGAAGGAAAAACAAGTAACCATTCTCACAAGCAGTCTTGATACTACTACTGTTGTTGTGGTTCAGCAGACACCACCCGCCTTACCCACCCACCACGGACCCCAGCATTCGTACGTATTTCATACGCGTTAAGAAGTCCTGGCTACAAGCCAGACAAGACATAACCCGTGGCCGTAATGAAGTGTTACTTTGTACACATAAAAAGATGTAAACATAAGTTTGTGTGACTGACTGACTTGACTGACTGAATGACTGACTGACTGAGTGACTTGACTGACTGACTGAATGACTTGACTGACTGACTGAATGACTTGACTGACTGACTGAATGACTTGACTGACTGACTGACTGAAGGACTTGACTGACTTACTGAATGACTTGACTGACTTACTGAATGACTTGACTGACTTACTGAATGACTTGACTGACTTACTGAATGACTTGACTGACCTACTGAATGACTTGACTGATCTACTGAATGACTTGACTGACCTACTGAATGACTTGACTGACTTACTGAATGACTTGACTGACTTACTGAATGACTTGACTGACTTACTGAATGACTTGACTGACTTACTGAATGACTTGACTGACTTACTGAATGACTTGATTGACTTACTGAATGACTTGACTGACCTACTGAATGACTTGACTGACCTACTGAATGACTTGACTGACCTACTGAATGACTTGACTGACCTACTGAATGACTTGACTGACCTACTGAATGACTTGACTGACCTACTGAATGACTTGACTGACTTACTGAATGGCTTGACTGACTTACTGAATGGCTTGACTGACTTACTGAATGGCTTGACTGACTTACTGAATGGCTTGACTGACTTACTGAATGGCTTGACTGACTTACTGAATGGCTTGACTGACTTACTGAATGGCTTGACTGACTTAAAGTTAGACACTCAGTTCAACCATCGACTTCAGTTCAAGAACTTCTACTATCCACCTCAGCCCAGTAGGGCCACACCATCCATATCCACTCTTCACTACCATCCACAAACATCATTACCCACAATTTAAGGTAAGAAATACTATTATTTCTATTGCATTTGTAGTCTTAAGCAGTAATAGATCATGACAATGCACTACAATTACATATCCACCTCAGCTCAGTAGGGCCACACCATCCATATCCACTCTTCACTACCATCCACAAACATCATTACCCACAATTTAAGGTAAGAAATACTATTATTTCTATTGCATTTGTAGTCTTAAGCAGTAATAGATCATGACAATGAACTAAAATTACATATTCGCCTTCAATTTTTGCAAGATATGTTGGTCTAAAAACTTGTTTGGCTTTTGGGGACTCTCAAACACGTAACCCTATTTTTCCCATAAGTTCTGTTAATCATTTAAGACGAAATTATCTAACACGACTTTTTCAGGAACGTATCTATCGTGCTAAATGACGTCCTACTGTATATACCAAATAGTGCTCATATTGGTCTCACAGGCCACAAAAGTTACTTGGAAAAAGAAAAAATGAAAATCGAAAGAAAAAAGTGGAAAAAAAACAAAATAAATAATTACCGGGTGATCGGAAGTCGGCGATGTTGCCGACAGCGGTTCAATTTCAGTGAACTTCACGCCTTCATATCTCGGTAAGTATTGATCGCAAAAATTTTTTGTTTAGCTATTTAGATTTAGAAAAAAAAAAACTATCATTTCATAAGAAAAAATAATTTTCTTTTTTTTTCGAATATTTTCCGACCCTGAGAACGAGTTTGGGAAAGGGCCTGTCGACCCTCAAAGGGTTAATGTAGCTTCATGTTCAGTAACTTTATGTTGCCTTTATACCTCCCACATGTATTATACCTAACATGCATTCTTATTATTTTTGCAGTTGGTTTATGCTCTAACAAGAAGTGGGAGAAAGATAAATTTTTAGTATAATGGGTGTATATACTAGCAGCACATCTCTCTCATGGCACTAAGCCTACGTCACCACAGTATCTTAGAGCAAGTTGTTCCTAACTTTTATTTCAAGATTGCTGCACTTCAAATTGGTTTCTCTATGGGTATGCCAGCTGATCAGCTGGAGGGTCTCTCACATCTACCACTGTAAAATTGGATTTATATGAAGACTCAAATTTTCTTTTGTGGCCAAATCATTTTGAGGGACATATCACTGAGTGTAAAGAAATTGGTAACTTGTGTAGTGCAGCTATAAGTGCCATGACCTTCAAGTCATTCCAATAGATGAATGATTTTCTGTGGCTGCAAACCCGAGAATAAACACTTGGGCTCTCCAAGTGGATATGAAGCACAACACTTAGGTGCAAGCATGTCTGGTCGTCACCTAAACACAGAGGACCAAAAGGAGCTGGACCGCCTCATCAAAATGTTGACCCAGAAGATCGTACAAGTGGTTGTTCAGAGCAGACTTGGAGAGAAGGCCTTCACCAAGTCCAAATCACCAGCACAAGGATCAGAGTGGGTGAGTAATAATAATAATAATAATAATTCTCCATGGGGAAGTGGAACAGAATTCTTCCTCCGTAAGCCATGCGTGTCGTAAGAGGCGACTAAAGTGCCAGGAGCAAGGGGTTAGTAACCCCTTCTCCTGTATACATTACTAAATTTATAAAGAGAAACTTTCGTTTTTCTTTTTGAGCCACCCTGCTTTGGTGGGATACAGCTGGTGCATTGAAAGAATAATACGGTGGTACCCCGAGTTTCGTACAGCTCCCAACTTGAACAATTATGTAAGTGTATTTTTGGGGGTCTGAAACAGACTAATTTAATTTACATTATTCCCTATGGGAACAAATTCATTTGGTAACGGCACTCGAACAGCATTCTGGAACGAATTATGGCTGAAACTTGGGGTATCACTGTAATAATAATAATAATAATTTTTTATTTCAGCGTGATACAATATTTGTACAGAGATGGTTAACATTTAGGTGTACATTCAGAAAGCCCCAGGTCATGCAGAATATTTCATGCAAACTTAAGTCTAACTTAAGACTACGATGGCTATAACTAATTGATTGCTTTTATATATGGTCTCTAAGGATTTATAAACAATAAATTTAGGAACTGCAAGGAGAGCAAACAATCAGTCAGTTGAATGGTAGTTCAATCAAAATCAAAATTTTATTTCTTTGCTAAGGTTACAACACGTGTTTACATTTCATAATTTGATTGTTACAAAGAAAGCCGCTATAATGGGTAATTTTGATTTCGTTTTTAATTGTAAGGAAAGCACAGTCAAGATATTAAATATCTCTGTTGTTTTCTACATACATACTTTGCTCTGTGTGTATCATTCCCAAGTTAAGCTATACAGTGGTACCCCGAGTTTCGTACAGCTCCCAACTCGAACAATTATGTAAGTGTATTATTGTAAGTGCTTTTGTAAGTGTATTTTTGGGGGTCTGAAATGGACTAATCTAATTTACATTATTCCTTATGGGAACAAATTCGTTCGGTAACGGCACTCAAACAGCCTTATGGAACGAATTATGGCCGAAACTCGGGGTACCACTGTACTGTTAATTCTCAATATAACGCACCTCAGTTTAACCCTTTCGGGGTCGGTGCCGTACTAGTACGTTTTACGAGCAGGGGTTGGTGCCGTACTAGTACGCGTAAATTCTAGCGGCCTCAAATTAAGCGGGAAACGGCTGGTAGGCCTTCATATGAAAGAATGGGTCTGTGTGGTCAGTGTGCGCAGTATAAAAAAATTCCTGCAGCACACATGGCAGACATTCTGGGCCCACGGGAGAATGTGTGCAGTCCACCCGTGGGAGGTGATGTTCTCAATCATCACCACCACCGTCGCCATGATCTCCCTCGCTGACTGGTACAAGACTCCCAGACTCACACTGCATAATGAGAAAAAAAACTGACCGTTTTTTTTGTTTAAAACAGCGACTTTGCAGTCTAATTTTGTATTTTATTTATTGATGTATTCTCGTTTTCTTGGTCTCATTTGATAGAATGGAAGATATATTACAGAAATAGAGATGATTTTGATTGGTTTGACAATGACAAGTATAGTGGACCCTCGGTTAACGAAATTAATCTGTTCCAGGAGCTATTACTTAATCTGAATCTTTCGTAATCCGAACCCTTATTTCCCATAAGAAATAATGTAAAGACAATTAATCCGTTCCAGACATCCAAAAATATTCACAAAAAAATACATTTTTTAAAGAATAACTATAGTTTTACATACAGAAAACACACACAAATACTACATACAATATTAAATTTATAAATAAATATTGAAATAAACATTTAAAATAACATTTACTTACCTTTATTGAAGAGACTTGCTGGCATCTGGAAGCTAGGGAGGAGGACAGGGGGTGGGGGTTAGTGATTGGAAGGGGAATCCCCACTCCCTGCATGCCTGCTGCACTCCCTGCATGCCTGCTACACTCCCTGCATGCCTGCTACACTCCCTGCATGCCTGCTACACTCCCTGCATGCCTGCTACACTCCCTGCATGCCTGCTACACTCCCTGCATGCCTGCTACACTCCCTGCATGCCTGCTACACTCCCTGCATGCCTGCTACACTCTCTGCATGCCTGCTACACTCCCTGCATGCCTGCTACACTCCCTGCATGCCTGCTACACTCCCTGCATGCCTGCTACACTCCCTGCATGAATGCTACACTCCCTGCATGCCTGCTACACTCCCTGCATGCCTGCTACACTCCTGCATGCCTGCTACACTCCTGCATGCCTGCTACACTCCCTGCATGCCTGCTACACTCCCTGCATGCCTGCTACACTCCCTGCATGCCTGCTACACTCCCTGCATGCCTGCTACACTCCCTGCATGCCTGCTACGCTCCCTGCATGCCTGCTACACTCCCTGCATGCCTGCTACACTCCCTGCATGCCTGCTACACTCCCTGCATGCCTGCTACACTCCCTGCATGCCTGCTACACTCCCTGCATGAATGCTACACTCCCTGCATGAATGCTACACTCCCTGCATGAATATTACACTCCCTGCATGAATGCTACACTCCCTGCATGAATGCTACACTCCCTGCATGAATGCTACACTCCCTGCATGAATGCTACACTCTGCATGAATGCTACACTCTCTGCATGAATGCTACACTCCCTGCATGAATGCTACACTCCCTGCATGCCTGCTACCACTGGGGTGCCACTAGGAAGCTTCTTTGGACCTATGGTGACTTATTTCACAGTGACAATCACTAAACCACCAAAAAAGACACCAAATGTATTGTGAATGTTTGAAAGAGTGCGCTGGGTAATGTTCTCTCAATGGTAAACAATGCTACACTGGTGTCTTGCGCAGGCCAGGCGCGGAGCAGGCGGACACGTCTAATACGTTTCGCTAACCGAGCTTTTTTCGCTATCCGATTGCGAAAAAAGCTTTCGGTAACCGATTTTTTTCATTAACTAAACCTTTCATTAACCGAGTGTCCACTGTACCTTGAAATTGAGCTCAAAGTAGCGAAAATGTTTGATTTTTGACGATGTTCAAGAGTAAACAAATCACACCATGCGTCCAATACACATCAACTGGCGAGTCTAATATTCTTGCACAAGTGCGCTGATATTATTTATACCATTTTTACAATAATGCAGTTGTATACATAACAGTAAATCTTCTATTTTTTGTGAGAATAAAAATTCAATCGATAGAAGAAATGGAGTTCTAGCGAAATAGCTATGATTTTAGTGGACTGGAACATTGGAATTGGCCAAAAATAGGGCTCAGAGTGGGTGAAATCGCCGATGCGTAAACATCTTTGAGACCAATAACTTCGCGAGAGCATAATTCCGTAAGTTTCCATTCAAATTTCATACTTTTGGTGTCGTTATGATCGGAAAAAGATTCTCTATCATTTCATAAGAAAAAAATATTATTTTTTTTTTTCCAAAATTTTTTTGACCCTGAGAACATGTTTCCGAGAAGGCCTGTCGACCCCCAAAGGGTTAACACACCTCAATACCTCAATATAATGGACCTTGATATAGCAGACCTCAGTATAACAGGCCTTGATGTAACAAACCTTGATATAAAGGACCCTGATATAACAAACCTTGATATAACGATCCTTGATATAAAGGACCTTGATATAACAGACATTGATGTAGAGGACCTCATTGTAACAGACTTCTGAAATTACATATAAAATTCACTGGATAAATTGTAATTTTAACTCATTTATTTTCAATATTTATTGTACTAGAAGTGTAAGTTGTATGCACAGTAGAGTACTTTAGTGTTTATTGTAATTTATTAACATTATTCTGATTTAACATACACTGACACTTACCCCTCCTATTAGTACTGTATATTGAGGATTTTCTGCTTATGTTTAATACAATGGTGATTAAGCTGTGTTGATAGTGTGAACATTACATTACCTTCACTGTTCTTAACAGCAGTGCTGCTGTGTTGATAGTGTGAATATTATATTACCTTCACTGTTCTTAACAGCAGTGCTGCTGTGTTGATAGTGTGATCATTACATTACCTTCACTGTACTTAACAGCAGTGTTGATAGTGTGAATATTATATTACCTTCACTGTTCTTAACAGCAGTGCTGCTGTGTTGATAGTGTGATCATTACATTACCTTCACTGTTCTTAACAGCAGTGCTGCTGTGTTGATAGTGTGATCATTACATTAACTTCACTGTACTTAACAGCAGTGCTGCTGTGTTGATAGTGTGAATATTATATTACCTTCACTGTTCTTAACAGCAGTGCTGCTGTGTTGATAGTGTGAACATTACATTACCTTCACTGTACTTAACAGCAGTGCTGCTGTGTTGTGAACATTATGTTAAAATTGTATTTATTCTTGACAGTTCAACCTGGGTATTGAGGACATTCAGGAAATCCTGCAGGAAACAAAGAGAGGCCTGGGGGGACACCTGCCGGATGTTGGAAAGCCACTGGTGGTGGAGATCCTTCTCCGAACACCAGAATCGGACAGCTTGGTCCTGGAACTCTGGACTCTCACAATTCTGGATGCTTGCGACTCTTCGCCTTCCAGGATAAACCCAACTATCTACAACAGAATGACGGTAAGTGCAGCACTGTATACCTGGAGGGTGTTTCGGGGGTCAGTGCACCCTTGGCCCAGTCCATGACCAGGCCTTGTGGTCGATCAGGACCTGATCAACCAGGCTGTTACTGCTGGCCTCATGCAAACTAATGTACAACTACAACCCGGCTGGTCAGGTAATAACTTTAGGTGCAGACGAAACTCAGACAAGATTTTATATAGATGATTTAGGAAGCTGACAAGTGGATGAATGAGACATTTCTGCAACACTTTGATACATATCTCAAGGTCAAAAGGCAAAGAATTATTTCCACATGATACAATGTTTATACATACAGTGATGGGTGACATTTGGTTGTGCATGCAGAAAGCCGCTGGTTATGTAGAGTAGTTCAGGCAAGGTCAAGCCTAACTTAAGACTACAGTGGCAATAATTATTATTTGGTTATATATAAGGACATTAAAGGTATACAAACAACAAAATTAGGCATTACAAAGAGAACAAACAAGCAGACAACTATTCCTGTATTATGGAAACATTTCTCCAACCAGTGACTTTATTTAATAAATTCAAATTCAGATTTTTATGTCTTTTATGCAGTACACAGATAATGTAGTTTAAATGTACAGCCTCTCCTCACTTAACAACGGAGTTCCGTTCCTAAGACCTTGTGTGTAAACAAATTTGTCGCTAAGTGAGGAGCATACTATAATGGTAGTGGGTTTGTGTTAACCATCTTTGATATTGTTTTAATGTCACCTTTGCATCATTTATAACATTTCTGGTATATTTTTAAATGTTTATACAGTAGTGTACTGTACAGTGGAACCTCAGTTTTAGTGATTAATCTGTTCTAAAAATTCTGACGAAAACCGAATCGTACGAAAACAGACACACAAAAATATTAACAAAAAATACATTTTATAGAGGATAACTATAGTTTTACATACAGAAAACAATGAGAAATAAAAATAAATGACTAATAAAATGGATAAATGAACATTTAACATCACTTTTACCTTTATTGAAGACTTGTTGGACTTGAGGTATCAAGGCCTTATCCAGGGTTACTTCCCTTCTTTGTCTTTTACTGGCACAAGGACCAGCTTAACCCTTAAACGGTCCAAACATATACGTATATACGTTACCTCGCCCAGTGCCCCGAATATTTTGAATTTTTTTTTTTTTTTTATAGAAATAAAGAGCACAATTTTCTAAGTGTTAGAGGATAAAACTAAAAACTTTAGGGTCAGTACTTACCGAGATATGACGCCGCGAAGTTGGCATTTGGCGATCACCTGACTGCAACATGAAGCACTGCCCCTTGCAGAATATCTACATAGTTACCATTTTCTTCCATTTTTTTTAATATTCTTGGTTTTTATTATATATGATAGCTATTTTACAGTAAATCTTTTGATTTCAATGTCAATTGTTGTTTATACACCAATATTATATACAAAATTATTATCATACTGACACAAACACACATGTACACACTGATAGATGATTTTGCACACCTGGCTGAATCACATTCTATATTATTATATTAACCCACCACTCAAACTTCTCCTTACCAATTTTAACAGGACACATGACCATAACACTAGACACAGATCACTCCTCGATGTTCCCCGTGTCCATCTAACACTATGTAAAAACTTGATGCATATAAAAGGCACGAAAATTTGGAATTCATTACCTGTCATTGCCAAAGAAACCCTACCTGTACCCCAATTCAAAACGATGCTAAAAAACCACCTTCTCACCCAAACCTAAATGCTCAATATCAAACATTCCCAACAAAGTAGAATAATCACTTAAATGTAAAAAACTTACTAATTACTTAAATGTAAAAACCTGTTATTAATAATACATACTAAGCTAACTGTTTCCATAACATTTACATTATAATGACCACGTAAACTGTAACTGCAATGCAATTAATTGTTTTAAATTATCTCACTCAATTAGTTGCATTGCTACAATTAATTGATATGTTCAACTTATATTCAAACTTTATAACTTAGATACACAATTATACTTATTTTATAAATTATCAGCCATAACTTTTTACCATGTAGTCTACAATTAAGTAGTCCTAAGAATGCCCGCAATGCACAGCATATTAGGGGCTTTTGGCATGTACATCTCATCAATACCTATGTATCTTGTCTACCCAACCATGTATCACTGTACCATGTCTCAATAAAGTATTATTATTATTATTATTATTATTATTATTATTATTATTATTATTATTATCTACAACTTCTTGCTTTCTTTCAACACGTCGGCCATTTCCCACCGAGGCAGTCGTAAGTCTGATTCGCCGGTAAACAAGTACATGTATGTCGCTAAGTGAGGAGAGGCTGTAATAGAATATTGTTAGCCACAAAAGAAAGCCACTAGTGGGCAATGCAATTCGAGCAATCTAATCCTAATGCTTAAAGACTATTTAAGATGGATTATTTAGTAGTATTTCTTAAATTTAGTGATTTGGCTGGTGAATAATCCAGCTGATCAATCAGGCTGTTGTGGTGGCTTGTTATGCAAATTGAGGTAGATGTGTGGAGGGAGTTTGAGGTAATTTTTCCTTCTGCCTAGAGATGATGAATTTAATCCATCATTCATTTAATAAATTTTACAAAGGACAACATAATCAAATATACTTTCCCTACAACCTGTATTTCTGCATAATTAAATTATGATTAAACTTAAACTCATGATCCCTATAAAGATGACAGTAGATGCAGTTAGTGAATAAATGAATACAAGTTACAGACTTGCTGCCTTCGTGCTGGTTAATTAAGTTTTATCTCCAAAGTACAGTGGTACCTCGAGTTACGATATTTTTTCGTTCGAGAATGCTGTTCAAGTGCCATTACCAAACGAATTTATCCCCATAAGGAATAATGTAAAATAGACTAGTCCTTTTACACCCCCAAAAATATACTTACAAAAGCATTTAAAAAAATAAACTTACATAAAAGGGCAATTTTGGGGACCATCGTAACTCGAGGTACCACTGTAATTGCTTTTGCACCAAATGTACTGTCCCATAACCTAAATCATGTGTGATGTCACCGTGGTTGTTCAATATATTTATAGATGGGGTTGTAAGAGAAGTGAATGTGAGGGTCTTGGCAAGAGGTGTGGGACTAAAAGATAAAGAAGCAAATACAAAGTGGGAGTTGTCACAGTTGCTTTTTGCTGATGACACTGTGCTTTTGGGAGATTCTGAAGAGAAGTTGCAGAGGTTGGTGGATGAATTTGGTAGGGTGTGTAAAAGAAGAAAATTGAAAGTGAATATAGGAAAGAGTAAGGTGATGAGGATAACAAAAAGAATAGGTGACGAAAGATTGGATATCAGATTGGAGGGAGAGAGTATGGAGGCGGTGAATGTATTCAGATATTTGGGAGTGGACATGTCAGCAGATGGGTCTATGAAGGATGAGGTGAATCATAGAATTGATGAGGGGAAAAGGGTGAGTGGAGCACTTCGAGTCTGTGGAGACAAAGAACTTTGTCCATGGAAGTAAAGAGGGAATGTATGAGAGTATAGTTATACCAACGCTCTTATATGGGTGTGAAGCATGGGTGATGAATGTTGCAACGAGGAGAAGGCTGGAGGCAGTGGAGATGTCGTGTCTGAGGTCAATGTGTAGTGTGAATATAATGCAGAGAATTCGGAGTTTGGAAATTAGGAGGAGGTGCGGGATTACCAAAACGATTGTCCAGAGAGCTGAGGAGGGGT
Source organism: Cherax destructor (assembly GCA_009830355.1). Taxonomy (NCBI): domain Eukaryota; kingdom Metazoa; phylum Arthropoda; class Malacostraca; order Decapoda; family Parastacidae; genus Cherax; species Cherax destructor. The sequence continues at coordinate 21,109 of WNWK01017394.1, read as the reverse complement.
TGTTGAGGTGGTTTGGACATGTAGAGAGAATGGAACGAGACAGAGTGACTTCGAGAGTGTATAAATCTGTAGTGGAGGGAAGGCGGGGTAGGGGTCGGCCTAGGAAAGGTTGGAGGGAGGGGGTAAAGGAAGTTTTGTGTGCGAGGGGCTTGGACTTCCAGCAAGCATTTGTGAGCGTATTTGATAGGAGTGAATGGAGGCACATGGTTTTTAATACTTGACGTGCTGTTGGAGTGTGAGCAAAGTAACATTTATGAAGGGATTCAGGGAAACCGGCAGGCCGGACTTGAGTTCTGGAGATGGGAAGTACAGTGCCGGCACTCTGAAGGAGGGGTGTTAATGTTGCAGTTTTATAACTGTAGTGTAAAGCACCCCTCTGGCAAGACAGTGATGGAGTGAATGATGATGAAAGTTTTTCTTTTTCGGGCCACCCTGCCTTGGTGGGAATCGGCCGATGTGTTAATAAAAAATAAAAAAATAGTATTAATCTGCCCAAAATGCCTAGGCATGCTAGTGGCCATCTTTGTAATCAAAATGTAATGTAAATGTAATGTAAACCAAACATTGTGAGTTTTACAAGGAAATAAAATTATTATCATCATTATCATTAAGTTGAAATACAGTAAGTTGAACCATCCTAAGTTGAGCAGTGCCTGTATACCGGTGCTGTAGCTACAGTAACAAAGTTGCTTAGTTTATTATTCATTTGTTTTTTTCCCCACTGTTCAGGTGTTACTGAAGTCACTTCTGGCAGTGACTCGCATCACTCCTGCATATAAACTGGCCTTCAGACAGGGGCCGGACTCCTTCATTATCTGTTACCGTGTGTACCTCGGCGACCCAAACTACGAATGTCTCGGTGAGTGGTGTCATGCATACAGTAAACTCTTGATATCATGGTGAGTGGCATCCTGCATACAGTAAACCCTTGATATAACACTTATAGTTTGGATTATCCGAGTGTCCATTAAATTGGAATGTTCAAAAATAATAAAGAAAACAAAAGTGCTTTATTGTATATGTAACACAGTACTACACACAGTGTACACACAGTACTACACACTGTACACACGTACACACTACTACACACAAAATGTACACAGTACTACACAGTGTACACACTACTACACACACAATGTACACACAGCACAACACACAATGTACACATATACTGCAGTAAATATTGAAATTAAATGAACTAAAAGTACAATTTACCAAGTGGATTTTGTACATTATTTTAGAAGTCTGTTTTATCGAGGCCCATTACATTGAAGGTTTACTGTACTTCTTATTGTATTCTGTTTTAACTTGTGATCAATATGCAGAAATATTTGAGCTTAGGGCTAGAGTTGATCTGCCCAAAACGCTTTTCATAACAGTGGGTTGATCTTGGCACATGTTATACACAATGTTTTCTTAAAACTTGAAGGAGTCGCCATCACGTGTTCACTAACTGTTTTTCACAGCTGGAGGACACAATCACCATCACTTGTTCAATTCTTTTTCACAGCTGGAGGAAATAGTCACCATCACTTGTTCAATTCTTTTTCATAACTGGAGGAAACAACCACCATCACTTGTTCAATTGTTTTTGACACCTGAGAGCTACAATCTCCGGTGGCCTGGTGGCTAAAGCTCTCGCTCTCGCCTGGTCCTTACACCTGTTGTCCTGTTCACCTAACAGCAAATAGGTACCTGGGTGTTAGTCGACTGGTATGGGTCACATCCTGGGGGATAAGATTGAGGACCCCAATGGAAATAAGACATTCAGTCCTCGATGACACACTGACTTTCTTGGGTTATCCTGGGTGGCTAACCCTCTGGGGTTAAAAATCCGAAGAAAATCGTATCTTATCTTATCCTGCTGCTGCTGCTGCAGCTGTATATTGTACTCAGCACATACCCACAAGCTATTCATCAATGTTAAAACATATCTACTGTATGTCACTTATTCACCACCAGTTGAAAATACTTTTATACCCTAAAAAAAACATTTAAATCAGTGTATATACGTACACTAAATTTTTTTTTAAATCATTGTATATACACCAGGAGGGATACACCTCTTAGTATACATTAAGTCCTCAACTTACAAACATGTTGGGGACCTCTTGTATTGTGTATAATAATGAACTTACTGTAAATCCTCTTTGATATTTTGTTGATGGTCTTCCTTCCGCAGGCGAAAACCCCATCCAGGCCCGTCTCGGCCAAGTGACGACCCCAGAGTCTACGCTGCTTTTGTGTGTCAGTTACCGAACCCAGATTACCATTGCTCCCCCAAGCCGCAGCCCGGCGCACGACGCCATCATGCTGAAGAGTGATCACTTTAAGCCAGAAGTGTCGCCGCGGCATTGCCGTCGTGTTGCTGACAGGTAGGTGACGTGTACCCTCTAGCTACAAATATTGTTTATTTCTTTTATACAGTATAGGAGGGCCCCATTTTACAGCACTTCACTTTACAGCGTTTTCCTAATGCAGCGATTTTCAGTTATACCCATTCTTCATTTATTCAGACTACAATAAATATATTCACTCATTATTAGCATTTTTTAGGCCTAGCTATATTACTCACTTAATATTTGATAGTGTAATCAGGTTATTAGGCTTTTGTATGTATTTGAAAGTAAAAAAAAAAAAGGCTATGTTTCATTTTACAACAGTAGCCTGGAACCTAACCTGCTGTATAAGTGGGGTCCTACAGTAGCCTGGAACCTAACCTGCTGTATAAGTGGGGCCCTACAGTAGTATGGAACCTAACCTACTCTATAAGTGGGGCCCTACAGTAGCCTGGAACTTAACCTGGTGTATAAGTAGGGCCTTACAGTAGCTTGGAACCTAACCTGGTGTATAAGTGGGGCCCTACAATAGCCTGGAACCTAACCTGCTGTATAAGTGGGGCCCTACAGTAGCCTAGAACCTAACCTGCTGTATACGTGGGACCCTACAGTAGCCTGGAACCTAACCTGCTGTATAAGTGGGGCCCTACAGTAGCCTGGAACCTAACCTGCTGTATAAGTGGGGTCCTACAGTAGTCTGGAACCTAACCTGCTGTATAAGTGGGGCCCAACAGTAGTTTGGAACCTAACCTGCTGTATAAGTGGGGCCCTACAGTAGCCTGGAACCTAACCTGCTGTATAAGTGGGGCCCTACAGTAGCCTGGAACCTAACCTGCTGTATAAGTGGGGCCTTACAGTAGCCTGGAACCTAACCTGCTGTATAAGTGGGGCCCTTCAGTAGCCTGGAACCTAACCTGCTGTATAAGTGGGGCCCTACAGTAGCCTGGAACCTAACCTGCTGTATAATTGAGGTCCTACAGTAGCCTGGAACCTAACCTGCTGTATAAGTGGGGCCCTACAGTAGCCCGGAACCTAACCTGCTGTCTAAGCAGTGCCCTACACTAGTTCGGAACCTAACCTGCTGTATAAGTGGGACCCTACAGTAGCCCGGAACCTAACCTGCTGTATAAGTGGGGCCCTACAGTAGCCTGGAACCTAACCTGCTGTATAAGTGGGGCCCTATAGTAGCCTGGAACCTAACCTGCTGTATAAGTGGGGCCCTACAGTAGCCCGGAACCTAACCTGCTGTATAAGCAGTGCCCTACAGTAGTTCGAAACCTAACCTGCTGTATAAGTGGGGCTCTACAGTAGCCTGGAACCTAACCTGCTCTATAAGCGAGGCTCTACAGTGGCTTGGAACCTAACCTGCTGTATAAACAGGGCCCTTCAGTAACCCAAAACTTAACCTGCTGTATAAGCAGGGCCCTACAGTAACCCAGAACCTAACCTGCTGTATAAGCGGGGCCCTACAGTAACTCAGAACCCAACCTGCTGTATAAGTGGGGCCCTACAGTAGCCCAGAACCTAACCTGCTGTATAAGCAGTGCCCTACAGTAGTTCGGAACCTAACCTGCTGTATAAGTGGGGCTCTACAGTAGCCTTGAACCTAACCTGCTGTATAAGCGGGGCTCTACAGTAGCTCGGAACCTAACCTGCTGTATAAGTTGGTCCCTACAGTAGCCCAGAACCTAACGTGCTGTATAAGCAGTGCCCTACAGTAGTTTGGAACCTAACCTGCTGTATAAGTGGGACCCTACAGTAGCCCAGAACCTAACCTGCTGTATAAATTGGTCCCTACAGTAGCCCAGAACCTAACGTGCTGTATAAGCAGTGCCCTACAGTAGTTTGGAACCTAACCTGCTGTATAAGTGGGACCTTACAGTAGCCTGGAACCTAACCTGCTGTATAAGTGGGGCTCTACAGTTGCTTGGAACCTAACCTGCTGTATAAACAGGGCCCTACAGTAACCCAGGACCTAACCTGCTGTATAAGCAGGGCCCTACAGTAACCCAGAACCTAACCTGTATAAGTGAGGCCCTACAGTACACAATGTAGTTTATATGTAATAAAACATTGCTTAGCTTAAAATAAAGTCAGTATTAAGCAGTGCATTTCTGGCAGACTAATACTACTGGTTAAAGACTATATTTTTTGTTTATTAACACATAGGCCATTTCCCACCAAGGTAGGGTTGTCGTGTGGGTCTTGGGAGAGATATATAGGTTGTCAAAGACACTCCTTGTAGGATGGTTACGGTATATTTACAGTACGTCAGGAGAGAGCCAAGCCACCGTCCGTCCAGCTCGTAGGTCTATCGCTTGTGAGGGGGTACGCCTATGCGTGGCTATGCACATGCGCTGAGCCTCTGACGTCAGCGGGTATCGTGACGTCACACGCAAAGGGACCAGCTGTATAACTTAAGATGAACGTTGATACACTACACAAGTGTATATATAATACTGACACGACAGGGTGACCCGACAAAGAAAAACTTTCATCATCATTCCCTCCATCACTGTCAATAAACTACAATATATAATACAGTGGACCCTCGGTTAGCGGCCGTAATCCGTTCCAGGAGCTAGGCCCTTAACCCTTAAACGGTCCAAACGTATATATACGTTCTTACCGCTACTGCCCCGAATATTTCGAAAAACAAAATTTTTTTTTTTATAGAAATGAAGAGCACATTTTTTTAATTGTTATAGAATAAAAAAAATCTAGGGTCATTAGTTACCGAGATATGAGGCGGAGAAGTTAGCACTGGATGCTCACCTGACAGCAACAGGAGTCCTGCCGCTTGCAGAATCGTTGCCGATATACCTTTTTTTCTCATTTTTTTATTATTTTATATAATTTTTATGTTCTGATAATTACAATTTATAGTAGTTCTTGTGATTTCATAGCCAATCTTTGTTCTGACAGTAATATTAGGTACTGAAATTGTACTCAAATGATAATAATAATGATAGTGCATAATAATAATAATAATAATAATAATAATAATAATGATAGTGCATAATAATAATAATAATAATAGTGATAGTACATAATAATAATAATAATAATAATAATAATAATAATAATAATAATAATAATAATATGTAATAATCATTACAATAAATTTCAACCCTAAGCATTATGTAAGATATGTGTCACTGCCTTATCTCATCTGATCTCCACTAATCATGACTGGTGACATTTGGTGTGGGTGAGGGTAGTCTTATCTCTTCTTATCAGTCCAGTAATTACAGTGATAACATTTGAAGCTTACACTGCTTCCCTTTATTTGTTACTCAAATTTGGTTGTCTGTCTGTCTTTCTGTCTGTCTGTGTGTCATCTCCTTTCTGTCTGCTTGTCTCAGAGAGTAGCTCATGAACCAAATGGTATTACACAGATCACAAACACAGTATAACACTTTGTCTGGATTTTTTGAGTTATCCTAGGTAATTTACACTAGGTATAATTGTATTTACGTATGTGTTCCTGTGAGATAGAGACAAAGAGACAGATAAATACAGACAGACAGACGGATACAGAGACAGCCAATCAGGTACCCAGCTGGCAAGCCAGCTGTTGGTGGCCAGCCAGCCAGCCAGCTGGCCTGCCAGCCTGCCGACATCACTTTCCACTTAAAAAAAAGGAGTGTTAATATGACATGACATCAGTGAATCCTTGGTGTTTGCCGCTGTGTTTGCTCTAGCTGGCTCTCAATTTAACTGATGCTCCCAAAAGGTACTAAGTTCTCCCAGATTTTTTTAATATGGCGCACACCGAGTGTTAGGACCCTTTCTATGCTGACCAGGCATCTCAGGCCAATCATGCCAAATTTGGAGGAATGAAAAATAAAACGTAAATATACGTTTGGGGAAGTAGCAGTAAGAACATATATATACGTTTGGACCGTTTAAGGGTTAACCGAAATGGCCTTTAACCGAATTAATATTCCCCATAAGAATTAATGTAAATACAATTAATCCGTTACAGACAAAAATATTCACACAAAAAAATTTCTTTAACAATTAAATTAGTATTACATACCTTTATTGAAGACTAATGCTGGCTTCTGGAAGATAGGGAGGAGGAAATAGAGATGAGTTAGTTTTTGGAAGGGGAATCCCCCTCCAAAAGGACTTCAGGTAACAAGTCCCTCTCTGGGGTTACTTCCCTCTTTTTCTTTTAATGCCACTAGGACCAGTTTGAGAGTCACTAGAACCTTGTCTAGAAAAATAAGTGTCCAGAGTGCTCTGTTTCTGGCGCCTCTTTAACATGTCCCTGAAGTGGGACAAGGTTTTGTCACTAAACATGTTGCAGATATGGCTTGTTTCAGCTTGGTCAGGATGGTGTTTTTCAACAAAACTTTGTAACCTATTCCACATTCCACACATTTCCTTAATCACTGAAGAAGGCACCTCCTCTCTCTCTCTCTCCCTCCTCCTGTGAAGCAAGTTCCTGAGCTGTGGTCTGTTGCTGTTCCAGATGAAGCTCTTACAGCTCTTCAGTTGTTAGCTCTACCCTGTGGTCCTCCATCAACTCTTCCACATCCTCACCACTCACCTCCAACCCCAGGCTGTTCCCCAATGTCACAATATCTTCCACAACAGGCACAGGGTCGTCAGCTGCAAATCCTTCAAAATCCCTCTGTTGGACACAATCTGGCCACAGTGGTCTCCAAGCAGAGTTCAAAGTCCTGGTAGTCACTCCCTCCCAAGCCTTACCTATAAGGCCTATGCAATTGTAGATATTGAAGTGAATCTTCCAGAACTCTCTAAGGGTCAATTCAGTGTCTGAGGTCATTTCAAAGCACTTCTGAAACACTGCTTTGGTGTACAGTTTCTTGAAGTTAGAAATGGCCTGCTGGTCCATGGGCTGGAGAAGAGGAGTGGTGTTAGGAGGCAAGAACTTCACTTTTATAAATTTGAAGTCCCTAGACATTTGGTCTTCCAAGTCTGGAGGATGTGCAGGAGCATTGTCCAGTACCAGGAGGCACTTGAGTCCCAAATTGTTATCCTGAAGGTATTTTTTAACACTTGGGCCAAACACATCATTAACCCAATCTTTGAAAATTGACCTTGTAACCCATGCATTTTGACTTGATTTCCACATCACACACAATCTTTTCTTGTGAACATTGTGTTTTGTGAACACTCTGGGAGTTTCAGAGTGATACACGAGTAAAGGCTTCTCTTTGAAATCCCCACTTGCATTGCTACACAACATGAGAGTTAGCCTGTCTTTCATAGGCTTGTATCCTGGCAGTCTTTTTTCCTCCTGCGTGATGTAGGTCCTCCTTGGCATTTTCTTCCAAAAGAGGCCTGTTTCGTCACAGTTAAACACTTGTTGGGGTTTCAGATTTTCACTCTATGTAGTCCTGAAATTCCTGCACAAACTTTTCAGCAGAATGTTTGTCTGAACTTGCAGCCTCACCATGCCTTACAACACTGTGTATGCCACTACACTTCTTAAATCTCTCAAACCAGCCTTTGCTGGCCCTAAATTCACTACCAGCAGCACTTGTTCCAGGAGTTTTCTTCACAAGATCTTCATGCAAATGCCTTGCCTTCTCATAAATAACAGACTCCACTAAACTGTCTCCCACCATTTGTTTTTCTTTAATCCACAATAATAATAACTTTTCCATTTGTTCCATTATTGGTGACCTTTGTTTCGTAAGCACATTTACTCCTTTGGCAACATCAGCCACCTTGATCTGTTCTTTCTTTGACAGGATGGTTGTAATTGTTGATTTGTTTTTCCCAAACATCCTGGCAAGTTCCAGCACCCGCATACCACTCATATTTCTCAATCACTTCTCTCTTAAATTCCATGGTATTTCTCAATCTTTGCCACAGGAACTTTACTAGGAACTTTCTTGAGAGCCATGGTTACTTATTTCGCTTTTGCACTGGCAAAAAACAATGGAAAACAAGCGAAATGTTTGTATAAATGAGCAGAAGCTTCCTTATGTACCGAGAGACACAAACAAACTGAAGCGCAAGCATCCCCAGCTGGCGGGTTGACGCGTCCAATACGGCTGCTAACTGGAATAACGGCCGCTAACCGGGAGCCGTAAAACCGGCCGCTAACAGAGTTGGCCGCTAACAGGAACGGCCGCCAACTGAGGGTCCACTGTAATAAGAATAATGATAATACTAATAAAATTTTATTTCTTTGCAATGGTTACAATGTGTTTACATTTCATAATTTGATTGGTACAAAGAAAGCCACTACTTCATGCCGAGGTATTTCAGCCAGACTTAACCTAATACGTACTTAAAGACTACTTAAATCTAGACTACAGCCTCTCCTCACTTAGCGACATACTCGTTTACCGATGACTCGGACTTACAATGGGCTCTGACCAGTATGCATACCTAAATAATGTATATTAGAGCTAGTTTCCTCTATACTGTTTATTACAGTATACAGTGGAACCCCGGTTAACGAAAAAAATTCATTGCAGAAGCCTGCTCAAGTGCCATTCCCGAACGAATTTACTTCCTTAAGAAAAAATGTCATTTAGGTTAGTCTATTTCAGACCCCCAAAAATACACTTCCACAAACTTACAATATTATACTTACATAATTGCACGATTTCCGGGGTGTTCGTTAACCAGGGTTCCACTGTACAGTACACTACTGTATAAACATTAAAAAATATACCATAAATGTTATAAATGGTGCAAAGGTGACAATAAAACAATATCAGAGATGGTTGACTCAAACTCACTACCATTAAAGTATGCTCCTTGCTTAGTGACGAATTTGTTTACTGACGAGGTTTTAGGAACGGAACTGCATCATCAAGTGAGGAGAGGCTGTATTCACTTGGGAAAGTTTTAAACTCTCAGGGGTCATACTGTTGGGAAGTTTGGGCTTTGAAATGTAGTGGGTGTTTTTGGAGTAATTCACAACTGCTCTGCACAGGGTTTTGACCTAGAAGTCAGCATCAGCGATCTTTCAGTGGGACTAAGGCTAACTAACCATCCACATTTAGCAATGGTCTAGTACAGGCAGGCCCTTTTTTACAGCGCTTTGCCTTACAGCGTTTCGCTAATACAGTGGTTTTCGATTATTCCCATATTTCATTTATTCGGACTTTCTATATTTATCACCCATCAGAAGATAATAATAATAATACAGCCTTTCCTCTCTAAACTACAGAGTTCCGTTCCTAAGACCACGTCGGAAAACAAATTCATCGCTAAGCGAGGAACCACTCAATACCGATACTTCAAGCATTTATAACAACTATTTAAAAGATTTTATTCTAAATAAATAAAAGATCTAAAGGAAACTCCAACTTGATAACTTTGTTTTAATTTGCATAACTCTTACATATTACAGAAAATTGTAATTACTGTACAGTATAAAAATGAATGAAGCCTCTCCACTGCCTAGTTATTATGGCTTGAAATCCTGTTGATGCTTTCACTCTATCTTTATCCTTCAAGGTAGTGGAAATGGTAGAATGCGCCAGCTTCAAGTCACTGGCTATCGCTTGCACTTTCTTACCAGCTTCATATTTATTTATAATCTTCATTTCCACCTTTGTTTCTTGGCGCTTCCTTCAGTTGAGGTCAAGATCTTCCTCTTCATCGACATCTTGTATTATGGGGTACACAGTAAAGTACGTACAAATTTGTACAGGTATGTAGTCCTGGAGACTGTGAAAGTTAGTGTACTGAGTGGCTGTAGGAAGGAGATTGAGATGCTTGATGCCGAGACGCTGCGCTGCCCATTTCCACGATCGAAGTTCTCATATGGCATAAAATACTGACTGGTCGGAGAGCTGGTGATAAATCCGAGTAATCGGTAAAAGAGTACAGTGGACCCCTGGATTACGTTGGCATCAGATTACGTTAAATTCGGAATAAGTTAGTACCTTTTTCCGTAAAATATTGGTTCGGTATAAATTGATCCGCTCGGAATAAGTCATTCATCCTGGATGCGTACACATGGCCTGGGACAGCACAACGCTCCATCCAGAGTCAGTGTGCCATTGTTTACCAGTGAGTGACTGCCACCCTCGCCACCCACGCATTCATACCATACATTTTGTCATTATTCCATTGTTTTTAGTGCTTGCAACTGCTAAATAATCCACCATGGGTCCAAAGAAAGCTCCTAGTGCCAGCCCTGTGGTAAAGAGGATGAGAAATACGGTAGAACTGAAGGAGGAGATACAGTGGACCCCCGGAGTTCGTGATTAATCCGTTCCAGAGGGCCTGGCGAACACCGAATATCACGAACTCTGAATCTATCTTCCCCATAAGAAATAATGGAAATAAAATTAATCCGTTTCAGACACCCAAAAATATTAAAATGAAATATTTTTGCACATTAAATATACATTAAATTACACAGAAAACAATGAGACATGAAGAATAAAACAATAATAACATGTCACTTACCTTTATTGAAGAGTTGTTGATGTGTGGAAGACGGGAGGAGGGGAGAGGATGGAAGAGTTGCTTTTGTTTGGAAGGGAAATCTCCTTCCATAAAGACTTCAGGTACCAAGTCCTTTTCCTGGGTTACTTCCCTTCTTTTTTTTTTAATGACACTATGACCAGCTTGAGTCACTGGACCCCTGTTGCTCAAAAAAGTGTTCCAGAGAGTTCTGTTTCTGGCGAATATTTGGAATTGTGCCGGCGACAGGGGTGTGTGTTTGGGGACAGGACAAGATAGTCCTTCAATATTTCGCTAATATCATCTATACGACTTATTTATCTATCACAATTCATCTAATATGGCATAATAAACAATATTAATAACATAGAAACATGACATATACTCTAGAATGAATACACACACAACCCGCACATATAAAAGAGAGGAGCTTACGACGACGTTTCGCCCGACTTGGACCATTTACAAAGTCACACTAACACACAGAGACAGAGGAAGGGTATTTATAGGCAGGCAGACAGGGAGGGTACAAGAGAGTGGGGAAATGTAGGAGTAGTGGTAGTAGTGGTAGTAGTAAAGGTAGTAGTAAAGGTAGTAGAGTAGACATTCATATGGGAAGGAGCACTGCTATGAGGCTAGCGACCCGCAAGGGGGGTACGAGAGGGAAGAAAAGCGAAAAATGAAGGAAAATACAAGGCAAAAGAAAGAACAGAAAGAAAGGAAAACCCAAGGAGAAAAAAGGAGAAGGGGAAGATAAGACAGGAAGGAATCAGGTTAAGTCACGGGTGTTCTGAAGTTTAGAGCATTTAACAATGTAATGAGAGAGGAAAGCATCAACAGAGACAAAGCCAGGGCTAAGATTCATACAGGGAAAGTTGTGTATAAGGGAGGATTCAACCAGGCGGCGACTATGAAAGTTAGACGTAGGGTAGACAGTTTTAGCAGAAGACCAATCAATGGGATGACTGTGATCTCTGACATGACAGAAAAGAACATTATTAGTGTCGGCAAGCCTAACACTATTTTTGTGCTCCCTGAGTCTGTCAGAAAGAGATCGGCCAGTTTCTCCGAAGTACTGAAGAGGACAGGAGGAGCAAGAAATAGAGTAGACACCAGGAGAATCTGTGGAGGTAGGGGAGGTATGAACTAGATTAGTGCGAAGAGTGTTAGTTTGGCGAAAGGTAAGTTTGATGTCTAAGGAACGGAGAGAGTTGCTGAGATTAGAGAGACCAGAGATGTAGGGAAGGCAGAGGACTGGAGAGTTCTCAGGAGTAGAGGGTTTAGGATCTCTTTCTGACAGACTCAGGGAGCACAAAAATAGTGTTAGGCTTGCCGACACTAATAATGCTCTTTTCTGTCATGTCAGAGATCACAGTCATCCCATTGATTGGTCTTCTGCTAAAACTGTCTACCCTACGTCTAACTTTCATAGTCGCCGCCTGGTTGAATCCTCCCTTATACACAACTTTCCCTGTATGAATCTTAGCCCTGGCTTTGTCTCTGTTGATGCTTTCCTCTCTCATTACATTGTTAAATGCTCTAAACTTCAGAACACCCGTGACTTAACCTGATTCCTTCCCTGTCTTATCTTCCCCCTTCTCCTTTTTCTCCTTGGGTTTTCCTTTCTTTCTGTTCTTTCTTTTGCCTTGTATTTTCCTTCATTTTTCGCTTTTCTTCCCTCTCGTACCCCCTTGGGTCGCTAGCCTCATAGCAGTGCTCCTTCCCATATGAATGTCTACTCTACTACCTTTCTACTACCTTTACTACTACCACTACTACCACTACTCCTACATTTCCCCACTCTCTTGTACCTCCCTGTCTGCCTGCCTATAAATACCCTTCCTCTGTCTCTGTGTGTTAGTGTGACTTTGTAAATGGTCCAAGTCGGGCAAACGCGTCGTAAGCTCCTCTCTTTTATATGTGCGGGTTGTGTGTGTATTGTTCCAGTCACGGTATTGTGCCTTTTTGTTACTCTAGAATGAATAAAATATCATTACAAATCTGAGGACTGGTGTTGTGGTGGTTGTTGTTGGGTGTATAAGGGCCACTGAAAGATACGCCTTAAATAGTGATGCCTGCCAGACACATGGCGGTGTTGTCAGTCGCCCTATATAACTCCAACAACATTGGAGGAGTTAAGCTTCGTGTCGTCATTTTTCTATCGCTTAATCGCTTAACTTACTTGCTACACTGTTAATGCTACACTTTATTGCTGGCTGTCACTATAGCCTTTATCAATTCCTGCTGTTTTAGTATCATAACATATCGTAGAATCACTGATTCACTTAAGAAGACATTCTTCCTAGTGCCAGCTCTTGGGGCCCATGGTGGCTTATTTAGTAGTTGCAAGCACTAAAAACAATGAAATAATGACAAAATGTATGGTTTGAATGCGTGGGTGGCGGTCTCTCGCTGGTAAACAATGGCACACTAACTCTGAATGGAGTGCCGGGCCCGCTCGGGCCAAGCGTACGCGTCCGGGACGAATCACGAACTCCGAGCGGATTCGTGAACACCGAACCAATATTTTTGCGAAAAAACATCACAAACTCCAATTTTCACGAACTCCGACGCTAACGAACTCCGGGGTTCCACTGTAGTAGCAAAATATGAAAGTGGAGTGCATGTGGCTGAGCTGGCCAGGCTGTATGGCAAACCCTATTCAACCATCAGTACCATTGTGGCCAAGGGAAATAAAATCAAGGAAGCTGTTGTTGCGAAAGGTGCAAATATGATCACAAAACAGAGATCGCAAATACAGTGGTCCCTCGACTATCGGTCATAATCCGTTCTAGGAGCGAGATCTTAACTAAAAAATTTCGAAACTCTAAACCTTATTTCCCATGAGAAATAATGTAAATACAATTAATCCGTTTCCACCCAAAAATATTCACAAAAAAATCATTTTTTTTTAAAGAATAAATACTATAGTTTTACATACAGAAAACAGTGAGAAATAAATATAAAGCACTAATTATAATGGACAAATGAACAGTTAAATAAGTTTTACCTTTATTGAAGACTCTTATTGGCGTATGAGAGAGTCGGGAGAGTTTGTTTGGAGGCAGGACAAGATAGTCCTTCAAAATGACAATAATATCAACTCTACAGCTTATTTATCTAGCACAATTCATCTAATATGACATAATTAACAATATTAATAACATAGAAACATGATATAAACTCTAGAATGAATAAAACATGTCATTACGAATGTAAGGACTGGTGGAGTGTGTTGTTGTTGGGTATAAGGGCCACTGACCATAAGCCGTGGTGGGTAGCAGCAGCAGGCCACCACCACTACTCACCCAAACAATGTGCATAATTTATAAATAAGAAACGTTTACACTTTAATTTATAAATAAGAAATATTCACACTTATATAAATAAGAAATACAGTGGTACCTCGAGTTACGATGGTCCCCAAAATCGCCCTTTTATGTAAGTTTATTTTTTTAAATGCTTTTGTAAGTATATTTTTGGGGGTGTAAAAGGACTAGTCTATTTTACATTATTCCTTATGGGGATAAATTCGTTTGGTAATGGCACTTGAACAGCATTCTCAAACGAAAAAATATCGTAACTCGAGGTACCACTGTACTTACACTTACCTTGGAGGAGATGCTAGCAGAGGGCGGCGCTCTTGTCAGTGTCCCTATATTCCTCAAACAACATTGTAGGAGTTAAGTTTCATGTCGTCATTTTATCGATCAACTTAACCTTTCAGCCACATCAAATTTGAGACACTGCAACATTTGCAACCTATATTCTATATAAGCAATTCTAAGACATTTATTTGTGTTCATTTGTCGTTTTTTATTTTAGGCGCCAAATACCTCTATGGCAGAATCAAATATGGCCTGGCCTGGTAGGGTTAAGTGTTTATTCAATACAAATCAGTTATGCATTATCATACATGAGCATATGTAAAAACCTAGGATAACCCAAAAAGTCAGACAGAGTGACTTATTTCCATTGTTACACTGTTAATGCTACACTTTATCACTGGCTGGTGCTATAGCCTTTATCGACTTGTGAAGCTTCTTTGGACCCATGGTGACTTATTTCACAGTGACAATCACTAAACCAGCAATAAACTCAATAAATTTATTGTGAAATGTTTGAAAGAGTGCTTGGTAATGTTCTCTCAATGGTAAACAATGCTAGACTGGAGTCCTGCGTGGCGAGGCGTGCAAGCGCGGGCAGGCGGACAGGTCTGGTACGGACCGATACACGAAAAAAACATTGACTGAAAAAAGCGCTCGAAACACGAAAAAAACGATATTCGGAATCACCGAAACACGAGGGATCACTGTTCTGGAAAATGTGGAAACTTTGTTGTTGGTGTGTATCAGCGACAAAGAATTAGCAGGAGATAGTGTTACGCAGGCAATAATATGTGAAAAACAAGGCAGTTGCATGATGATCTCGTCAAGAAAATGCCTGCAACGAGTGCTGAAGTGAGCGAGTTTAAAGCCAGCAAAGGCTGGTTTGACAGATTTAAGAAGCGTAGTGGCATATATAGTGTGATAAGTCATGGTGAGGCAGCCAGTTCAGACAAAAGTGCGACTGAAAAATATGTGCAGGAATTTAACCCTTTGACAGTCGCAACCCCCAATCTTGAGTGCTCTCCTGTTGTCGCAAAATATTAAAAAAAAAAAAAAATATTTTTTCTTATTACAATGTTAAGATTATTTTTCTGATTGTTTTTATCCTAAATTTTTTTTTTTTGCGATCAATACTTACGGAGATATGGAGGCGTAAAGTTGGCAGAAAATGAGCCGCGTATGGCAACAGCGGCGCATGCTGCTCACCGGTACACTTATATTTACTCCCATTCGAAGGTTTCTTGTATTTTCCAATACTGTATTTTTTTTTCCAAGTAACTTATGTGACCTGTGAGACCAAAGTAAGGTGCTGTGTACATATATACACTCGTTGTATGCAACTCAATAACTGCACAAACATTATTATCATTATATTGTTTACAGAACTTGTTTACACAAACCAACAATGCAAAATTTTTTTTATTACTATTGTTCTATAATATATATATAATATATATAATATATATATAATATATATATAATATATATAATATATATATATAATATATATAATATATATAATATATATATAATATATATATAATATATAATATATATAAAAACAATTTCTAGTATTGTTATTATACTAGTATAGCATCAACATACTGTAACTTGAAATAAATTATACAACTAGATTAAACTCAACCAACTTCTCTTGTATTGTCTTTTAATAGTATGTATAACCATATAATAATTTAAATAATACAGAACTAGAATAAACTCAATCAATTTCTTTAGCATTAAGTACTTAGTGAATAAGTCTCTAGAATAAACTGCCCCTAATGCCATGGCATGCCAGTGGCTCTCCTTGCATTACAGTTTTATAATTGTTTTATAATTGTAACTACCAATAACATTGTACACTTGTAACATGCATAGAAATATATAATGACTGGACACTTTCCATCAACTTTCCTTAGCACTTGAAGCTGTGTGTGTGTGTGTGTGTGTGTGTGGACATCTAAATTTGCTGAGTCAGGGTAAGGCAGCTGTCAAAATGACATATTATACCATTACTCACCACCCCCACTGCTGTCAACCTGTCAACACAAAAGGGGACCCATGTCTTCTTCCCCACAACCTCCTTCCTAACTTCCTTTCTTCCTTCATTTCTTCCTTCCTTCCTCTCATCTCTTCCTTCCTTCCTCTCATCTCTTCCTTCCTGCCTTCCTTTCTTCCTTCATTCCTTCCTTTTTTTCTTCCTTTCTTACTTCTTTTGTTCTTTCCTTCCTCTCATCTCTCCTTCCTTTCTTTCTTTCTTCCTTTCTTTTTTCCTTCCTTTCCTCCTTCTTCTTTCCTTCCTTCTTCTCATCTCTTCTTTCCTTCCTTTCATCTCTTCTTTCCTTCCTTCCTTCCTCTCATCTCTTCTTTCCTTCCTCTCATCTCTTCCTTCCTTCCTTACTTTCTTTCTTTCTTCCTTCCTTCCTTCTGGTATCCTGGGCTTTGCTTTCAGTCACAAACTCCTCAAAACCATGAAATTCATCTTCAGAGACACTTCCATCTGTATTAGAGTTATCAATGGGGAAGAGAAGAGTCCCAGATTCGCCGGGGAGTCAGATAATTCTTACCGCTAGGCATGCTGAACATGGACTACTGAAATGGCTTTCCCACAATGCACCACTGGCTGCCCGATTTTTTTTATACTGCGCACACTGACCACACAGACCCATTCTCTCACATGTGGGCCTACCAGCTTTCTCCCACTTGATTTGAGGCCGCTAGAATTTATGCGTATTAATACATCCGAAACAGTGGCTCGTAAGACGTATATATACGACCGAAACAGTCAAAGGGTTAAAAGCTATGTACAGGCTGAAGGATTTAAATCTGAACAAGTGTTTAATTGTGAAGAAACAGGCCTGTTTTGGAAGAAAATGCCAAACAGGACACAAGCCTATGAAAGACAGGCTAACTCTTACGTTGTGTAGTAATGCTAGTGGGGATTTTAAAGTGAAGCCTTTACTGGTGTATCACTCTGAAAATCCCAGAGTGTTTAAGAAATGCAGTGTCGCTAAGGCTAATTTGAAGTGTTTGGCCCCAGTGTGAAGAAATATCTCGTGGAAAATAAATTGGGCCTCAAGTGCCTCCTGGTAATGGACAATGCTCCTGATCATCCTCGAGATTTGGAAGAGCAAATTGTGGAGGACTTTAAGTTCATCACAGTGAAGTTCTTGCCCCCTAATACCACTCCTCTCCTCCAGCCCATGGACCAGTGTGTAGGAGGGAGGGGGACTATTTCCAAGTAAAAGTGGGTCTTAGACAAGGATGTGTGATATCACCGTGGTTGTTCAATATATTTATAGATGGGGTTGTAAGAGAAGTGAATGCGAGGGTCTTGGCAAGAGGTGTGGGGTTAAAAGATAAAGAATCAAATACAAAGTGGGAGTTGTCACAGTTGCTTTTTGCTGATGACACTGCTTTTCTGAGATTCTGAAGAGAAGTTGCAGAGGTTGGTGGATGAATTTGGTAGGGTATGTAAAAGAAGAAAATTGAAAGTGAATATGGGAAAGAGTAAGGTGATGAGGATAACAAAAAGATTAGGTGACAAAAGATTGGATATCAGATTGGAGGGAGAGAGTATGGAGGAGGTGAATGTATTCAGATATTTAGGAGTGAACATGTCAGCAGATGGGTCTATGAAGGATGAGGTGAATCATAGAATTGATGAGGGGAAAAGGGTGAGTGGTGCACTTCGGAGTCTGTGGAGACAAAGAACTTTGTCCATGGAAGTAAAGAGGGGAATGTATGAGAGTATAGTTATACCAACACTCTTATATGGGTGTGAAGCATGGGTGATGAATGTTGCAACGAGGAGAAGCTGGAGGCAGTGGAGATGTCATGTCTGAGGTCAATGTGTAGTGTGAATATAATGCAGAGAATTCGAAGTTTGGAAATTAGGAGGAGGTGTGGGATTACCAAAACTATTATCCAGAGAGCTGAGGAGGGGTTGTTGAGGTGGTTCGGACATGTAGAGAGAATGGAACGAGACAGAGTGACTTCGAGAGTGTATAAATCTGTAGTGGAGGGAAGGCGGGGTAGGGTTGGCCTAGGAAAGGTTGGAGGGAGGGGGTAAAGGAGGCTTTGTGTGCGAGGGGTTTGGACTTCCAGCAAGCATGTGTGAGCGTATTTGATAGGAGTGAATGGAGACAAATGGTTTTTAATACTTGATGTGCTGTTGGAGTGTGAGCAAAGTAACATTTATGAAGGGATTCAGGGAAACCAGCAGGCCTGACTTGAGTCCTGGAGAAGGGAAGTACAGTGTCTGCACTCTGAAGGAGGGGTGTTAATGTAGTGTAAA
Source organism: Cherax destructor (assembly GCA_009830355.1). NCBI lineage: Eukaryota > Metazoa > Arthropoda > Malacostraca > Decapoda > Parastacidae > Cherax > Cherax destructor. Next base: position 2,453 of record WNWK01017394.1, on the reverse strand, counting down.
GCACCCCTCTGGCAAGACAGTGATGGAGTGAATGATGATGAAAGTTTTTCTTTTTTGGGCCACCCTGCCTTGGTGGGAATCGTCCGATGTGTTAATAAAAAGAAATAAAAAGCTCTACACCAAAGAAATGTTTAAAAGGTGCTTTGATGTGATCTCAGACACTAATTTGACCCTAAAAGAGTTTTGGAAAGATCATTTCAGTATCCTCCATTGCATAAACCTTATAGGTAAGGCTTGGGAGGGAGTGACTACCAGGACTTTGAACTCTACTTGGAGAAAATTGTGGCCAGACTGTGTCCCAGAGAGGGATTTTGAAGGTTTTGGGACTGAGCCTCAGAACCCTGAGCCTGAGCCTGTTGTGGAAGAAATTGTGGCACTGGGCAAGTCCATGGGATGGAGGTTTGTGCTGAGGACCTCTTTAAGGGGGGCTCCTTGTCGCGGTAAAGAGGCTATCGGTCTGAGGAATTGGACCTCTTGGTCTTCTTCCTCAGACCGAACCTAATTACCCCCCAATCCCCCCTCCCCTTTCCCATCTTCCCCATCCTCCCTTTTCCCTTTCCTCCTCCTCCTCCTCATCCCTCCCTTATTTCCTTCCCATTTTTACCCTGGGAGCTTCTCTCCACAGGCTTTCTAGTTCCTAGGTAGGGGGAAGGGTACCGTGGTCCAATCCCATTCCGTTGAGGTTCTCGGCAGTGGTGTAGTTTGCCGTGGAATCTGGATCGCCTGGGGATGTCCCGATCCCTCTCCAGTCTCCCGGGGGATGGCCTTGGGTATCTTCGGGCGACGGGTGTATCTCTGGAGGCCACCTTTTGGATTCCGGGGGTGGTGGCCAAAGGCGGTATGCTTTGTGGTGGATATCCGGCCGCCCTCTCTTTTGTCCGCCGAGGTGGCTCGGTGGATGTGAGGTTGCTATCCCGGATTGCTGGTTTACTGGCATGAAGGGTAGGGTATGGCACGGGTTCCATGCAGCATCTGCACTACTTGCGGTGTTGAGGTCCTCTTGGGCGCGGAGGGGGATTTACGCCCCTTTCATTCCTCCTAGGAGCTATTCCTCCACATTCCCCCCTTTTTTTTATTTTTTTTTTTTATTTTTATTTTCTTTTCTTTTTTTTCTTAAAAACAAAAAGGAAGAAGTAACCTAACCATGGATGCCCTAATCTGTGAACCTACCCCCGGGCCCCTTGATACCGCACCTAGTTCTGACCCTACCTCGTTAATGGACGACTCTTCGGACAACCCTAATACCCCTGTACCTCTTGCTGGTGCCGGTTCGTCACCTGCTTCAGGTACCAGGGACCCGACTGGCCCTTTCGATACGTCTGACCTTCGCTCTTCTCTGACCTTGATTCCGTCTTCTCCCTCGACGGTGCTGTAATTTTCGAATCGCTCGCCCGTCTCCCATCGGACCACCCCTGGTCCCACACCCAAATGACCAAGACCCACACATGACGATTCGACACTTCCTTCTCGTTCATCTCAAAAACGACCAGCTCGTCACGCACTCCCCTTAAACTCTCTGTTTCAAACTACTCAATGGACAAAGTTTTTTACTCTGCGACCGACTTCTCCTAATACAGTGGTACCTCGAGTTACGATGGTCCCCAAAATCGCCCTTTTATGTAAGTTTATTTTTTTAAATGCTTTTGTAAGTATATTTTTGGGGGTGTAAAAGGATTAGTATATTTTACATTATTCCTTATGGGGATAAATTCGTTTGGTAATGGCACTTGAACAGCATTCTTGAACGAAAAAATATCGTAACTCGAGGTACCACTGTACCTATTTTTCAGACCATAGTATTGGTAAGGCTCTGCTACGCCATGTTGGTAAAGACATCTCATTTCACGCTCTCAAGAGCGGCACTCGCATCATCACGGTCCAGAATGCTGGCCAAGCTCGTGATCTTTCTCTCCTTACAACCATTGATACTGCTCCTGTAAAAATTCTATGCACATAAAGGGCCCCAGAATCTGGAATTCATTACCAGTAAATATTAAGATAATCTTGTCTGAAAATCAATTTAAGACTCAACTCAAAAACCACCTACTCACCCAAAACTAAATGATCATACTATAAACTACTTTGAAAAATGCTCATTATTAATTTCCTATACAATAATCTCAATTTTTAATAATATGTTACTATTATGTTACCCCCTACTCAATCAAAACTAAATACTCATATTATAAGTTAATGTCAAAAATGCTCAATGTTATTTTCCTTAAGATAATCTCAATTCCGTATTACCATTCGAGAATCTTAACACAGTAAATTTCATCATATTGTAATTTTGAAAACAATTTTTAACTAGAATAAACTCAATAATTTCTCTAATATTAAGTACATAGTCTTTAAGTTACTAGGATAAGCTGCCCCTAATGCCATGGCATGTCAGTGGCTCTCCTTGCACTCAATTTACATTTTAACTACCAATACCTATGTAATTGCAATCT
>WNWK01017393.1:0-42561 GCA_009830355.1 Cherax destructor | reverse complement strand
ATTCCAGTACCACCTCCCATCCACCACATAAAGGACATTACCAGTAACGACAGGACAACTTCAACCCCGGGGGTATACAAACCCCCTTGTAATGGTGCACAAATTATCGTCGGCAAACACCCGAGCCCCCCAAACACGTTTTCAAACCCAGTCGCGGCTTTTCCCTAAAAAGGGAACCCAAAAAAAATTTTCCTGGGTTCCCCCCCCCAAAAACCCTGGAATCATCCTTATCTGTTCCAACAACTTAAACCAGAAAACGGCTTCTACAACATGTGAACCTATTAAGTTCTTCATCGCTTTCCCACATAGAATCAAGAATGGAACACTGCAGAAGGTCTACCCATATACTTGTCCAACCTCTTTTAAGTTCCCAAGGTTTTAAACTATCCACTACTTTGAAGACATGGCATTCTCCACCTCACTAAATCCTATAAATACTCATGTATCTTGTATCCAGGTAGATCTGTTGGACTGGATAAAGCCACTGCGTGGGCGAAACGTTGTCAATAAAGGATCACATTACACTGCTTATGTGTTTATTTTTTCAAATACAAATATAACTACGAGAAATACAACAGCTACGAATACAACAACTACAAAACAAAAAAAAAAGAATACAACCATAATCCAGTTTTAATCAATTTTTCCTCTTTTTAAATTTTGCAGTTTTTTCCCTTAGAAACTAATTTTTCCTTAAAAATTTTTGACAGTTTGTGCCCTTAGAAATACAGTTTGTGTCTTAGAAACTGACAGTTTGTGTCTTAAAATAACAGTTTGTGTCTTAGAAACTGACAGTTTGTGTCTTAAAACTGACAGTTTGTGTCTAGAAACTGACAGTTTGTGTCTTAGAAACTGACATTTTGTGTCTTAAAACTAAACAGTTTTTGTGTCTTAGAAACGACATTTGTGTCTTAGAAACTGACATTTTGTGTCTTAGAAACTGACATTTTGTGTCTTAGAAACTGACATTTTGTGTCTTAGAAACAGACAGTTTGTGTCTTAGAAACTGACATTTGTTCTTAGAAACTGACATTTTGTGTCTAGAAACTGACTTTTTTGTGTCTTAGAAACGGGACATTTTGTGTCTTAGAAACAGACAGTTTGTGTCTTAGAAACTGACATTTTGTGTCTTAGAAACGGGACATTTTGTGTCTTAGAAACTGACATTTTGTGTCTTGAAACAGACAGTTTGTCTTAGAAACTGACATTTTGTGTCTTAGAAACTGACAGTTTGTGTTTTAGAAACTGACATTTTGTGTCTTAGAAACTGACAGTTTGTATCTTAGAAACTGACATTTTGTGTCTTAGAAACTGACAGTTTATAATAGAAATTGGCAACTTGAAATTGAGTGTTTCTTAGAAATTCCTGTTTTATAATTCAATGTCTATTGTTTGTCCGGTGTAATATATAATATCCATTTGCTGTTCCAGATTCCTGTAGCTTTTGTTGTGTTTGGAGAGGCGGTTTTTTGAAGGCTTTTTTCAGTGGGTCTTGTAGTGCTGTTGTCTCTCAGAACTCCTGCAGATGTTTGATCTTCCTGGAGCTTTTGTTACATCTGGATGTTGTAGGAGTTTTATGACTTTTCTTGTTCTGAAAGTCTGTTGTTACCGCAGTAACTGTTGGTCTGTTGTTACTGCAGTAACTGTTCCGTTGTTACGCAGTAACTGTTGGTCTGTTGTTTCTGCAGTAACTGTTGGTCTGTTGTTACTGCAGTAACTGTTGGTCTGTTGTTATTAAAAATTTTTGGTCTGTTGTTACGCAGTAACTGTTGGTCTGTTGTTACTGCAGTAACTGTTTCTGTTGTTACTGCAGTAACTGTTGGTCTGTTGTTACTGCAGTAACTGTTTGGGCTGTTGCAGTAACTGTTGGTCTGTTGTTACTGCAGTAACTGTTTGGGCTGTTGTTACTACAGTACCTGTTGAACTGTTTACTACAGTAACTGTTGGTCTGTTGTTACTACAGTACCTGTTGAACTGTTGTTATTACAGTAACTGTTGGTCTGTTGTTATTGCAGTAACTGTTAGACTGTTGTTATTGCAGTAACTGTTGGTCTGTTGTTACTGCAGTAACTGTTGGTCTGTTGTTACTACAGTACCTGTTGAACTTTGTTACTACAGTAACTGTTGGTCTGTTGTTACTACAGTACCTGTTGAACTGTTGTTATTACAGTAACTGTTGGTCTGTTGTTATTGCAGTAACTGTTAGACTGTTGTTATTGCAGTAACTGTTGGTCTGTTGTTACTGCAGTTGTTGGTCTGTTGTTATTGCAGTAACTGTTTCTGTTGTTACTGCAGTAACTGTTGGTCTGTTGTTACTGCAGTAACTGTTGGTCTGTTTTTATTGCAGTAACTGTTGGTCTGTTGTTACTGCGTAACTTTTGGGTTTCGTTGTTTCCCGCAGTAACTGTTGGTCTGTTGTTACTACAGTAGCTGTTGGTCTGTTGTTACCGCAGTAACTGTTTTGTTACTACAGTAGCTGTTCGTCTGTTGTTAATGCAGTAACTGTTGTTACTACAGTAACTTGTGTTACTACATCAACTGGGTCTGTTGTTACGACAGTAGCCGTTGGTCTGTTGTTACTACAGTACCTGTTGAATGTTGTTATTAGGTAACTGTTGGTCTGTTGTTATTGCAGTAACTGTTATTTCTGTTGTTATTGCAGTAACTGTTGGTCTGTTGTTACCGCAGTAACTGTTGGTCGGGTTTATTGCAGTAACTGTTGGTCTGTTGTTACTGCAGTAACTGTTGGTCTGTTTTACTGCAGTAACTGTTGGTCGTTGTTACGCAGTAACTGTTGGTCTGTTGTTACTGCAGTAACTGTTGGTCTGTTTTTATTGCAGTAACTGTTGGTCTGTTGTTACTGCAGTAACTGTTGGTCTGTTGTTACTGCAGTAACTGTTGGTCTGTTGTTACTGCAGTAACTGCTGGTCTGTTGTTACTACAGTAGCTGTTGGTCTGTTGTTACTGCAGTAACTGTTGGTCTGTTGTTACTACAGTAACTGGGGACTGTTGTTACTACAGTAACTGTTGGACTGTTGTTACTACAGTAACTGTTGGACTGTGTTACCTGTACCTGTTGAACTGTTGTTACTACAGTACCTGTTGAACTGTTGTTACTACAGTAACTGTTGGACTGTTGTTACTCAGTAACTGTTGGACTGTTGTTACTACAGTAACTGTTGGACTGTTGTTACTACAGTAACTGTTGGACTGTTGTTACTACAGTAACTGTTGGACTGTTGTTACTACAGTAACTGTTGGTCTGTTGTTACTACAGTAACTGTTGGACTGTTGTTACTACAGTAACTGTTGGACTGTTGTTAGTACAGTACCTGTTGGACTGTTGTTACTACAGTACCTGTTGACTGTTGTTACTACAGTACCTTTTGGGACTGTTAGTACAGTACCTGTTGGGCTGTTGTTACTACAGTACCTGTTGAACTGTTGTTACTACAGTACCTGTTGGACTGTTGTTACTACAGTACCTGTTGGACTGTTACTACAGTACCTGTTGGACTGTTGTTACTACAGTACCTGTTGAACTGTTGTTACTACAGTACCTGTTGGACTGTTGTTACTACAGTACCTGTTGGACTGTTGTTACTACTGTACCTGTTGGACTGTTGTTACTACAGTACCTGTTGAACTGTTGTTACTACAGTACCTGTTGGACTGTTGTTACTACAGTACCTCTTGACTGTTGTTACTACAGTACCTGTTGAACTGTTGTTACTACAGTACCTCTTGACTGTTGTTACTACAGTACCTGTTGGACTGTTGTTACTACAGTACCTGTTGGACTGTTGTTACTACAGTACCTGTTGGACTGTTGTTACTACAGTACCTGTTGACTGTTGTTACTACAGTACCTGTTGAACTGTTGTTACTTACAGTACCTGTTGGACTGTTGTTACTACAGTACCTCTTGACTGTTGTTACTACAGTACCTGTTGAACTGTTGTTACTACAGTACCTTTTGGGACTGTTGTTACTACAGTACCTGTTGGACTGTTGTTACTACAGTACCTGTTGACTGTTGTTACTACAGTACCTGTTGGACTGTTGTTACTACAGTAACTGTTGGTCTGTTGTTCCTACAGTTCCAGTAACAGGTTGGTCTGTTGTTCCTACAGTTCCAGTAACTGTTTGTCTGTTTTTACAACAGTTCCTGTTGATCTGTTGTTACTCCAGAACTTTCCAAATACCTGTTTGATGACTTGTGTGTGTGTGTGTGTGTGTGTGTGTGTGTGTGTGTTGTGTGTGTGTGTGTGTGTGTGTGTAAACAGTGTTGGTCAGTGTCCGTTAGAAAAAAAGGAAGGGAGATGTAACCAAGGTTGTTGCAACCCACTCTCCTGCCAACCTGTACAAGTGCTGCAACACACTGGAGACAGTGTGAACACACTGGAAACACAGTTGCTGCAACACAACACTGGTGCTGCTGAACACAACACACTGGTAGCACAGTGCTGCAAAAACAACTGGTAGCACAGTGCTGCAACACAACACACTGGAGTAAGTGTCAAACACAGGTAGCTCCCAACACAACACACTGGTAGCACAGTGCTGCAACACAACACACTGGTAGCACAGTGCTGCAACACAAGACACTGGTAGCACAGTGCTGCAACACAAGACACTGGTAGCACAGTGCTGCAACACAAGACACTGGTAGCACAGTGCTGCAACACAAGACACTGGTAGCACAGTGCTGCAACACAACCTGAGCACAGTGCTGCAACACAAACACTGCAGCACAGTGCTGCAACACAAGACACTGGTAGCACAGTGCTGCAACACAAGACACTGGTAGCACAGTGCTGCAACACAAGACACTGGTGACATGCTGCAAAAATGTGCAGTGCTCAACACACTGGTAGCACAGTGCTGCAACACACTGGTAGCACAGTGCTGCAACACAACACACTGGTAGCACAGTGCTGCAACACACTGGTAGCACAGTGCTGCAACACAACACACTGGTAGCACAGTGCTGCAACACAACACACTGGTAGCACAGTGCTGCAACACAAGACACTGGTAGCAGTGCTGCAACACAAACACTGGTAGCACAGTGCTGCAACACAACACACTGGTAGCACAGTGCTGCAACACAAGACACTGGTAGCACAGTGCTGCAACACAAGACACTGGTAGCAGTGCTGCAACACAAGACACTGGTAGCAGTGCTGCAACACAAGACACTGGTAGCACAGTGTTGCAACACAACACACTGGTAGCACAGTGCTGCAACACAAGACACTGGTAGCACAGTGCTGCAACACAACACACTGGTAGCACAGTGCTGCAACACAAACACTGGTAGCACAGTGCTGCAACACAAGACACTGGTAGCAGTGCTGCAACACAAGACACTGGTAGCAGTGCTGCAACACAAGACACTGGTAGCACAGTGCTGCAACACAAGACACTGGTAGCAGTGTGAACACACACAGACTGGTAGCAGTGCTGCAACACAAGACACTGGTAGCACAGTGCTGCAACACAAGACACTGGTAGCACAGTGCTGCAACACAAACACTGGTAGCACAGTGCTGCAACACAAGACACTGGTAGCAAGTGCTTGCAACACAAGACACTGGTAGCACAGTGCTGCAACACAACACACTGGTAGCACAGTGCTGCAACACAAGACACTGGTAGCACAGTGCTGCAACACAACACACTGGTAGCACAGTGCTGCAACACAACACACTGGTAGCACAGTGCTGCAACACAACACACTGGTAGCACAGTGCTGCAACACAAGACACTGGTAGCACAGTGCTGCAACACAACACACTGGTAGCAGTGCTGCAACACAAGACACTGGTAGCACAGTGCTGCAACACAAGACACTGGTAGCAGTGCTGCAACACAAGACACTGGTAGCAGTGCTGCAACACAAGACACTGGTAGCACAGTGCTGCAACACAAGACACTGGTAGCACAGTGCTTGAACACAAGACACTGGTAGCAGTGCTGAACACAAGACACTGGTAGCAGTGCTGCAACACAAGACACTGGTAGCACAGTGCTGCAACACAAGACACTGGTAGCAGTGCTGCAACACAAGACACTGGTAGCAGTGCTGCAACACAAGACACTGGTAGCAGTGCTGCAACACAAGACACTGGTAGCACAGTGCTGCAACACAAGACACTGGTAGCAGTGCTGCAACACAAGACACTGGTAGCAGTGTGAACACAAGACACTGGTAGCAGTGCTGCTACACAAGACACTGTTAGCACAGTGCTGCAACACAAGACACTGGTAGCAGTGCTGCAACACAAGACACTGGTAGCAGTGCTGCAACACAAGACACTGGTAGCACAGTGCTGCAACACAAGACACTGGTAGCAGTGCTGCAACACAAGACACTGGTAGCACAGTGCTGCAACACAAGACACTGGTAGCAGTGCTGCAACACAAGACACTGGTAGCACAGTGTTGCAACACAACACACTGGTAGCAGTGCTGCAACACAAACACTGGTGCAAGGGCTGCACCAAGCCTGTAGCAGTGGACACAAGACACTGGTAGCGGTAGACACCAGCAGGTAGCAGGTCAAGACACTGGTAGCACAGTGTGAAACACAACACTGTACGTAAGCTGACCACAAGACACTCAGTGCTGCACACAAGCCCTGGTACAGTGTGCAGAAGACACCATGGTACAATGACTCAACCTGCTGGTAAGCTACCAGTGTCAACACAAGACACTGTAGCAGTGTCAGCAAGACCTTAGCCAGTGCTGTAAACCACAGCACTGAGTAGCACCGTGCTCAGTAAGACTACTCAGTGTCAGTGTACACAGCCTGTCGTCAGGTAGCTCCCAGTGTCGGAAGACTACCAGTGTCGTAAGACTACCAGTGTCAGTAAGACTACCGGTGTCGGTAGACTACCAGTGTCGGTAAGACTACCAGTGTCGAGTAAGACTACCAGTGTCGCAAGACTACCAGTGTCAGTAAGACTACCAGTGTCGGTAAGACTACCAGTGTCGTAAGACTACCAGTGTCGGTAAGACTACCAGTGTAAAATCAAGACTACCAGTGTCGGTAAGACTACCAGTTGGTAAGACTACCAGTGTCGAAGACCTACCAGTGTCAGTAAGACTTACCAGTGTCGGTAAGACTACCAGTGTCGGTAAGACTACCAGTGTCATAAGACTACCAGTGTCGGTAAGACTCCAGTGTCGAAGACTACCAGTGTCGGTAAGACTACCAGTGTCAGGTAAGACTACCAGTGTCAGTAAGACTACCAGTTCGTAAGACTACCAGTGTCGGTAAGACTACCAGTGTCGGTAAGACTACAGTGTCGGTAAGACTACCAGTGTCGGTAAGACTACCAGTGTCGGTAAGACTACCAGTGTCGGTAAGACTACCAGTGTCGTAAGACTACCAGTGTCAGTAAGACTACCAGTGTCGTAAGACTACCAGTGTCGTAAGACTACCAGTGTCAGTAAGACTACCAGTGTCAGTAAGACTACCAGTGTCGGTAAGACTACCAGTGTCGGTAAGACTACCAGTGTCGGTAAGACTACCAGTGTCGGTAAGACTACCAGTGTCGGTAAGACTACCAGTGTCAGTAAGACTACCAGTGTCGGTAAGACTACCAGTGTCGGTAAGACTACCAGTGTCGGTAAGACTACCAGTGTCGGTAAGACTACCAGTGTCGGTAAGACTACCAGTGTCGGTAAGACTACCAGTGTCGGTAAGACTACCAGTGTCGGTAAGACTACCAGTGTCGGTAAGACTACCAGTGTCGGTAAGACTACCAGTGTCGGTAAGACTACCAGTGTCGGTAAGACTACCAGTGTCGGTAAGACTACCAGTGTCGGTAAGACTACCAGTGTCGGTAAGACTACCAGTGTCGGTAAGACTACCAGTGTCGGTAAGACTACCAGTGTCGGTAAGACTACCAGTGTCGGTAAGACTACCAGTGTCGGTAAGACTACCAGTGTCAGTAAGACTACCAGTGTCGGTAAGACTACCAGTGTCGGTAAGACTACCAGTGTCGTAAGACTACCAGTGTCGGTAAGACTACCAGTGTCGGTAAGACTACCAGTGTCAGTAAGACTACCAGTGTCGGTAAGACTACCAGTACTCACCCATTTGTGGTTTCAGAGGTCAATTCAAAGCTCCTGGCCCCGCCTCTTCACTGGTCGCTAATTGGTCACTCATTCCCTCCTCTGTGAGCTTTATCATACTTTTTCTTAAAGCTATGTATGTATGCAGCCGTCACAACATCTGACAGACTATTCCACTTCCTGACCACTCTGTGACTCAAGAAATGCTAACATCCCTGTGACTCATCTGAGTCTTCAACTTCCAACTGTGACCCCTTGTTGCTGTGTCCCATCTCTGGAACATTTGTCCTCCAGTGTCGTCAGGTCAATTTCCCTTAACCTCTCCTCGTAGGACATGCCCCATAGCTCCGGGACTAGTCTCTTTGCAAACCTTTGCACTTTCTCTAATTTCCTGACGACCTTGCCCAGGTGTGGGTTCCAAACTAATGCTTCATACTCCAGTATAGGCCTGACGTACACGGTGTACAGAGTCCTGAACGACTCCTTACTGAGGTGTTGGAAAGCTATACTTAGGTTTGCTAGGCGCCCGTATGCTGCACCAGTTATTTGGTTGATGTGCTCCTCAGGAAATATGTTCGGTATTATACTCACCCCAAGATCCTTTTCCTTGAGTGAGGTTTGTACTCTTTGCCCCCCCCCTCTAGGCTGTATTCTGTCTGCGGTCTTCTTTGCCCTTCCCCGATCTTCATGACTTTGCACTTGGTGGGGTTGAGCTCCAGGAGCCAGTTGCTAGACCAGGCTTGCAGCCTGTCCAGATTCCTTTGTAGTCCTGCCTGGTCCTCCGATTGAATTCTCCTCATTAACTTCACATCGTCTACAAACAGACACTTCTGAGTCTATTCCTTCCGTCATGTCATTCACAGTTACCAGAAACAGCGCCGGTCCTAGAACTGACCCCTGTGGCACCCCGCTCGTCACAGGCGCCCACTGTGATACCTCATCACGTACCATGACCCGTTGTTGCCTTCCTGACAGGTATTCTCTGATCCATTTCAGTGCCTTCCCTGTTATCCCTGCCTGGTCCTCCAACTTTTGCACTAATCTCTTGTGTGGAACTGTGTCAAAAGCCTTCTTACAGTCCAAGAAAATGCAATCTACCCACCCCCTCTCTCTTGTCTTACTGATGCCACCCTGTCATAGAACTCCAGTAGGTTTGTGACACAGGATTTCCCGTCCCCTGAAACCTTTCTGGCTGTGGTTGATAAGCTCATTCCTTTCTTGATGCTTCACTACTGTTCTGATAATCTTCTCCATTGCATACTATGCATGTCAGTGACACTGGTCTGTAGTTTAGTGCTTCGTGTCTGTCTCCTTTTTTAAAAATTGGAACTACATTTGCTGTCTTCCATACCTCAGGTAGTCGCCCTGTCTCGATAGATGTGTTGAAGATTGTTGTTAGTTGTACACATAGCGCCTCTGCTCCCTCTCTCAGGACCCATGAAGATATGTTATCTGGCCTCATCGCTCTTGAGATATGAAGTTCACTTAGCAGTCTCTTCACCTCGTTTGTATGTATTGTGCCCCTCACTTGATGGAGTACCCCAACACTCCGTGTTTCTGGAGTTCTTTCTGTCTCCACTGTGAACACTTCTTTAAATCTCATGTTGAGCTTCTTACATACTTCTATGTCATTTTTTGTGAGCTCCCTTCCTTCCTTCTTCAGCCTGATTACCTGGTCCTTTACTGTTGTCCTAATGATGTGGCTGTACAACAGCTTTGGGTCGGACTTGGCTTTCGCTGCTATGTCATTTTCTTATTGTTGCTGGGCCTCCCTCCTTATGTGTGCTTATTCATTTCTGGCTCTTCGACTACTCTCCTTATTCTTCTGGGTCCTATGCCTGCTGTATTTCTTTCATTCTCTGTTGCATTTGGTTTTGGCCTCTCTACACCGGGTGAACCAAGGACTCGTCCTCGATTTTTCGTTATGTCTGTTGTCCTTGGGTACAAACCTCTCCTCTGCTGCCTTGCATATTGTTGTCACATATTCCATCATCTCATTTACTGATTTCCCTGCCAGTTCTCTGTCCCACTGAACTTCAAACAGGAAGTTCCTCATGCCTGTGTAGTCTCCTCTTTTTTAGTTTGTCTTCATTCGCCCTGCTCTTCCTGCTTCCCTTTCCACTTGTAACTCCACTATGTATTCAAAGCTCAGAACCACGTGATTGCTAGCTCCGAGGGGACTTTTTGTATGTGATGTCCTCAATATCTGCACTGCTCAAGGTGAATACTAGGTCCAGTGTTGCTGGTTCATCCTCTTCTCTCTCTCAGGTAGTGTTGATGCACGAGGTTTCTCAGTATCACCTCCATCATCTTAGCCCTCCATGTTTCTGGGCTCCCATATGGCTCCAGGTTTTTTCAGCCAATTTCTTTGTGATTGAAGTCACTCACAACCAGTAGCTTTGCCCTGCCTCCATGGGCCTTTCTGGCCACTTCAGCCAGTGTGTCAACCATCGCTTGGTTACTCTCATATTCTTGTCTTGGTCTCGTGCTATTCTGTGGTGGGTTATAAATCACTGCAATTACCACCTTGGGACCTCCAGACTGAAGTGTTCCTATTATGTAGTCCCTTGCTTCTCCTCTGTCCCCTTTCTCTAGCTCCTCAAAATCCCATTGGTTTTTGATGAGCAGTGCCACTCCTCCACCCCCTCTTTTTCCTCTGTCTTTCCTCAGGATCTGATACCCAGTTGGAAAGATGGCATCTGTTATCATGCCTGTGAGTTTGGTTTCTGTGAGAGCTATGATATCTGGTGCTGCCTCTTTGATTCTTTCGTGCCACTCCTCCCACTTGTAAGACTACCAGTAAGACCAAAAGTGTCAGTAAGACTACCATTGTAAGACTACTAGTAAGACTACCAATGTCAGTAAAACTACTAGTGTTAGTAATACTACCAGTGTCAGACTGCCAGTAAGACTACCAGTAAAACTAACAGTGTAAGACTACCAATGTCAGTAAGACTACCAGTAATACTACCAGTGTCAGTAAGACTACCAATGTCAGTAATACTACCAGTGTCAGTAAGAGTACCAGTAATACTACCAGTGTCAGTAAGAGTACCAGTGATACTACCAGTGTCTGTAAGAGTACCAGTAATACTACCAGTGTCTGTAAGAGTACCAGTAATACTACCAGTGTCTGTAAGAGTACCAGTAATACTTCCAGTGTCTGTAAGAGTACCAGTAAGATTACCAGTAAGACAGTGGTAGTCTTACTGACACTGGTGTTGACGTCAGTCTTGTTAGCAACAAGTGGCAGTGACGTCAGTGACCCTCACTCATGACGTCAGTGCTAGACGGCCTTTCCTACTCTCTCTTTCTCTCCCCACTCTCACTGTCTCTCCCCCCACTCCCTGTCTCTTCCCACTCTCTCTGTCTCTTCCCACTCTCTCTGTCTCTTCCCACTCTCTCTGTCTCTTCCTCTCTCTCTCTTCTCCCTCCTCCCTCTCTCTTCTCCCTCCTCCCTCTCTCTCTCTTCTCCCTCCTTCCTCTCTCTCTCTTCTCCCTCCTCCCTCTCTCTCTCTTCTCCTCCTCCTCTCTCTCTTCTCCTCCTTCCTCTCTCTCTCTTCTCCCTCCTTCTCTCTCTCTCTCTCCCTCCCCTCTCTCTTCTCCCTCTCTCTCTCTCTCCTCCTCCCTCTCTCTCTCTTCTCCCTCCTCCCTCTCTCTCTCTCTCTCTTCTCCCTCCTCCCTCTCTCTCTCTTCTCCATCCCCCCTCTCTCTCTTCTTCATCCCTCTCTCTCTCTCTCTCTCTCTCTCTCTCTCTCTCTCTCTCTCATTTCTTCTCATTACAGATTAGTTACACATGACCATTCGAGCCATTCTGGTGTGTGTGTTTCGTCTGTGTTGTGTATTTGTGTATGTTAAGACCATAAGAAAAAAGGAGCAATGTAGGAAGCTGACTGGCCCATATTAGGCAGGGCCAAGTAACCTACTGGCCTAAACCAGTCAGGTCCAAGTCACAAGGTGGTTGGTGTTAGTGAAGGGAAACAGGTTACCAGCACTTAGGAGCAGCTTGGTAGCTGTTACAAGTGGGAAGTGATTCCCAGTAAAGGAAGTAACATCAAAATAAGGAAGGGTAAAAGATTATATTTGAAGATAGGAAACCACTTCAATGTTCTCCAGGACGAATGTACTTCACTGGTCAGTGAGGATAAAGGTACCACTGACTCCTCTGCTAAAAAAAAAGGTAAGAATATTCTGGTCGTCAGTGACTCACTGGTAAGATATGTGGACCGTGCTTTCTGTAACAAAGATAGGAAGGTGAAACAGAGTGTGTGTTTCCAGGAGCTGATGTTGGTGACACAACAAGTTGGATAATATCATGTCAGGTAATGGTAACAAGCCCATTATCTGTCTCGGTGCTGGTGGAAATGATATCGGGAAGGGCAGGAGACAGGAGCTGCTGGATAAGTACGGGACATCTATAGATATAATTAGGTCTAAGGAAAGGGTCCTGATCATATGTAGCATCTTGCCTAGAAGGGAAGTGGGCAATGGATGGATGTCTAGGGCAATTGGTGTAAACCAATGGCAAGACAGGTGCTGCAAAAAACTTGCAATCCCATTCATTGACAACTGGAACAATATCTACGGCAAACATGATTTGTATGCAAGGGGCAGGGTTGGCAGCATTAGCCAACTCTATCGAAGAGGCCGATGCTGAGTTGTCTAGAACTTTAAACTGATAGAAGATAGAGGTATGGGTGTGTGTGGGAAAGAAACAACTGGAGTTTACCTGGAGAGAGTTCCAGGGGTCAACGCCCCTGCGGCCCGGTCTGTGACCAGGCTTCATGTTGGATCAGAGCCTGATCAACCAGGCTGTTACTGCTGGCCTCACACAGTCCAACGTATGAACCACAGCCTGGCTGGTCAGGCACCAACTTTAGGTGCCTGTCCAGTGCCTGCTTGAAGACAGCCAGGGGTCTATTGGTAATCCCCCTTATGTATGCTGGGAGGCAGTTGAACAGTCTTGGGCCCCTGAC
Source organism: Cherax destructor (assembly GCA_009830355.1). Taxonomy (NCBI): domain Eukaryota; kingdom Metazoa; phylum Arthropoda; class Malacostraca; order Decapoda; family Parastacidae; genus Cherax; species Cherax destructor. The sequence continues at coordinate 29,500 of WNWK01017393.1, read as the reverse complement.
ACTTATTGGGGGATGTTACATCGTCTGCCGAGTCTTTTGCTTTCGTAGGGAGTGACAACTCGTGTGCAAGTTTGGTACTAATCCCTCTAGGATTTTCCAAGTGTATATAATAATGTATCTCTCCCGCCTGCGCTCCAGGGAGTACAGGTTTAGGAACTTCAAGCGTTCCCAGTAATTGAGGTGGTTTATCGCAGTTATGCGTGCCTTGAAGGTTCTCTGTACATTTTCTAGTTCAGCAATTTCACCTGCCTTGAAAGTTGCAGTTAGTGTGCAGCAATATTCCAGTCTAGTATGAGTATGAGGGATGAAGCAGCATCCATTACAAGGATACCTCAGGGAAATGTTTAAAAGACATTCATCGTTAAGTTACTAGTAAATGCAGTGGAGAACAAAAAGGCACAATACCGTGAATGGAACAATACACAAATAACCCGCATATTCAAGACAGAGAACCTTATGACAACGTTTACGACCGTCTTGAACATATACATAGTCCAAGACAGACTATGTACAGTGGACCCCCGAGTTTCGGTCACCTCGGAAATCGAACAATTGTGTAAGTTTAATATTGTAAGTGCTTTTGTATGTGTATTTTTGGGGGTATGAAAGGACTAATCTAATTTACATTTTTCCTTAAGGGAACAAATTCGTTCGGTAATGGCACTTGAACAGCCTTCTGGAATGAATTATGACCGAAACTCGGGGGGCCACTGTACTATATGGTCCATTTGTGTATTGTGAAATGCAGTGGAACTGGTCAACAAAGAGACAGTAGAGGACAGTGAGTGACTAATTCACATAAGCTTTACTATACTAATAGTAGGAGTGTAGGAAATAAAATAGATGAGCTAAAATTAATTACTTGTACAGAAAGCATGGATATTACTATTGATATAACAGAGACCTGGTTCAACTTGAAAGATAAATACCTGGAGTATACCTGTAGAGGGTTTCAGGGGTCAATGCCCCCCTCCTCCCCCATTCTGAGACCAGGCCTTGTGGTGGATCAGGGTCTGATCACCCAGGCTGTTACTGCTAGCCTCTCGCAAACTGACGTACAAACCATAGCATGGCTGGTCAAGTACTGACTTTTGGTGCCTGTCCAGTGCCTTCTTGAAGACAACCAGGGGTCTATTGGTAATCCTCCTTATTTATGCTGGGAGGCAGTTGAACAGTCTTGGGCCCATGACACTTAATGTGTTGTCTCTCAGTGTACTCGTGGCGCCCCTGCTTTTCATTGGGAAATGTTGCATCTCCTGCCGAGTCTTGTGCAAGTTTGGTACTAATTCCTCTAGGATTTTCCAAGTATATATTATCATGTATCTCTCCTGCATTCCAGGGAATACAAATAAAGGGACTTCAACCGTTCCCAGTAATTTAGGTGCTTTATTGTACTTATGTGTGCCGTGAAAGTTCTTTGTACACTCTCCAGGTCAGCAATGTCGCCAGCCTTGAAGGGGGTAGTTAGTGTACAGCAGTATTCCAGCAGCCTTTGGTGTCCCAAGTTTTGAAGGTTCTCATTATCCATCCTATCATTTTTCTAGCATATGCAATAGATATGTTGCTGTGGTCTTTGAAGGCGAGATCCTCTGACATAATCACTCCCAGGTCCTTCACATTATTTTTGCCACGTACAAGGCTATAAATTATTCCACACTGATAGGGTGAACAGGAAGTGTGGTGGAGTGGCGATGTATGTCAGAGAAAATTTAAATTATTGCATTTACAGGCTCCCAAACCTTAATAGGGAAGCAGTAACCTTCTATGGGACGAAATTCATAGGGGGATCTAGATACGAAAATGTTGTCTTACTGGGAGATTTTAACTTTAGACAAATTGAATGGAGCAATTTGACAGGAAATATTGAATGTAGCAACTTTCTTGAACAGTTCAGAAATGTTTTTTAAAACAGTTTGTGACAGAACCAACTAGAGGAAATAACCTACTTGACTGGGCTCTTGCCAAGAAGGAATCACAGATCTTGACAAGATCAAGAATTAGACACATGCAACATCTGGGCATCTTCATTTGTAGACATTTCGCTACCAGTGGCTTTATCAATACAAAGACATAATGTGAAGAATATAGAACTATATACAAAAAATGAGGTAATCAGTTCTTCAGCTTTAGAGTTTAACAGCACGGTAGTCTTGACGAATCTGAAGCACCCACTCATGTATTTGTCTGCTATTTTTAAAACTATACAAGGTTTTAGCTTCAATGATGCCATTCAGGAGTTTGTTCCACTCATCCACAGCTCTTTTGCCAAACCAGTGCTTCCTATATCCTTTATAAATCTGTTTTTTTCACACTTGAACCCATTACTACCAGTCCTGTCTTGGTAACATATTCTAGCATGTTATTTACATGCTAAAGTATGTGTAAATGATAATGAACTTTATATAGAAAGGGGTTTGCTTACTGGTAATACATATTTTAAGAAAATGAGGATAAGTATACAAGGTATGATGTAGGGCGTAATGACGGAACAGTGAACCCCCAGATTACGATGGCGTCGAATTATGCTAAATTCAGTTAGCGATACATTTTTCCGTAAAAATATTAGCTCAGTTTACGATGATCCGCTTGGAATATGCTATTCGTCTTGGACGCGAACACGTGCCCTGGAATGGCACAACACGCCATCCAGAGTCAGTGTGCCATTGTTTACCAGCGAGTGAGCGCCACCCCCACATTCATACCATACATTTTGTCATTATTACATTGTTTTTAGTGCTTGCAACTGCTAAATAAGCTACCATGCGTCCAAAGAAAGCTCCTAGTGCCAGCCCTGTGGTAAAGAGGCTGAGAAATATGGTAGAACTGAAGAAGGAGATAATAACAAAATATGAAAGTGGAGTGCGTATCGCTGAGCTGGCCAGGCTGTATGGAAAAGCCTATTCAACCATCGCTACCATTGTGGCCAAGGGAAATAAAAAAAAAAGCTGCTGTTGCGAAAGGTGCAAATATGATCACAAAACAGATTGCAAGTGCTGGAAGATGTGGAAAATTTGTTGTTGGTGTGGATCAACAAGAAACAATTAGCAGGAGATAGTGTTACGCAGGCAATAATATGTGAAAAAGCAAGGCAGTTGAATGATGATCTCGTCAAGAAAATGCCTGCAACGAGTGCTGAAGTGAACGAATTTAAAGCCAGCAAAGGCTGGTTTGACAGATTTAAGAAGCGTAGTGGCATACACAGTGTAATAAGGCATGGTGAGGCAGCCAGTTGTGACAAAAGTACGGCTGAAAAATATGTGCAGGAATTCCAGGGGTACATAGAGGCTGAACAATTCCAACCCCAACAAGTGTTCAAGTGTGACAAAACAGGCCTGTTTTGGAAGAAAATGCCAAACAGGACCTTCACTACACAGGAGGAAAAGGCATTGAAAGGACACAAGCCTATGAAAGACAGGCTAACTCTTATGTTGTGTGCTAATGCTAGCGGGGATTTTAAAGTGAAGCCTTTATTGGTGTATCACTCTGAAAATACCCGAGCATTTAAGAGATGCAGTGTCGCCAAGGCTAATTTGTGTGTGATGTGAAAGTCTAACAGTAAGGCATGGGTCACGAGGGAAATTTTTTTGGATTGGTTCCATGAAGTGTTTGGCCCCAGTGTGAAGAAATATCTCGAGGAAAATAATTTGCCACTTAAGTGCCTCCTGATAATGGACAATGCTCCTTGTCATCCTCCAGACTTGGCAGAGGAAATTGTGCAGGACTTTAAGTTCATCAAAGTGAAGTTCTTGCCCCCCTAATACCACTCCTCTCCTCCAGCCCATGGACCAGCAGGTCATTTCAAACTTTAAAAAACTCTACACCAAAGCAATGTTTCAAAAGTGCTTTGAAGTGACCATAGACATCAATTTTACCCTAAAAGAGTTTTGGAAAGATCATTTCAATATCCTGCATTGTGTAAACCTTTTGGGAGGGAGTGACTACCTGGACTTTGAACTCTGCCTGGAGAAAATTGTGGCCAGACTGTGTCCCAGAGAGGGATTTTGAAGGTTTTGGGGATGAGCCTCAGAACCCTGAGCCTGAGCCTGTTGTGGAAGAAATTGTGGCACTGGGCAAGTCCATGGGGTTGGATGTTTGTACCGAGGATGTGGAAGAGTTGGTGGAGGACAATGAAGAGATAACCACTGAAGATCTGCAAGAGCTTCAACAGAAACAGCAACAACAGACCACAGTTCAGGAAGATTGTTCAGAGGAGGAGGAGGAGGAGGAAGAGAGATGGAAGAAGTTGCCTTCTTCAATGATTAAGATGATTTGTGTAATGTGGAGCAGGGTGCAAGGCTTTATGGATGAATATCACCCTAACCATGCTGTTGCAGGCCGTGCTGGCAACCTGTACAATGACAATGTGGTGTCCCATTTCAGGGATGTTTTAAAGAATCGCCAGACACAGAGCTCCCTGGACAGATTTTTTGTTAGAGAGGGGTCCAGTGACTCTCAACCTGGTCCTAGTGGCATTAAAAGAAAAAAAGCCAGTAACCCCAGAAAAGAACTTGGTACCTGCAGTGTTAATGGAATGGGATTCCCCGTCCAAACACTAGCAACTCCTCCATCCTCCCCCCTCCTCCCATCTTCCACACATCTCATTATTTTCTGTGTAATTTAATGTCTATACAGTGGACCCTCGAGTTACGAGCACCTCGGAAATCGTACAATTATGTAAGTGTAATATTGTAAGTGCTTTTGTAAGTGTATTTTTGGGGGTCTGAAATGGACTAACCTACTTGACATTATTCCTTAAGGGAGAAAATTCGTTCGGTAATGGCACTTGAGCAGCCTTCTGGAATGAATTATGCTCGTAATTCGGGGGTCCACTCTATATTGTACAAAAATAATTTATTTTAATACTTTTGGGTGTCTGGAACGGATTAATTTTATTTCCATTATTTCTTATGGGGAAAATAGATTCGGATTAAGTTATTTTCGGTTTAAGTTAAGCGCTCTGGAACGGATTAATAGCATAATCCGGGGGTCCATTGTACTTTGTTGGACTACATATTGATAGATAACAGACTGTTGGGTAGACTTCATGATGTACATGTTTATAGAGGGGCCATAGATATATCAGATCACTTTTTAGTTGTAGCTACAGTGAGAGTAAAAGGTAGATGGGATACAAGGAGAATGGAAACAGCAAGTAAGAGAGAGGTGAAGGTTTATAAACTAAAGGAGGAGGCAGTTAGGGTAAGATATAAACAACTGTTGGAAGACAGATGGGCTAGTGAGAGTATAGGCAGTGGGGTAGAAGATGTATGGGGTAGGTTTAGGAATGTAGTATTAGAGTCTCCAGCAGAAGTTTGTGGTTACAGGAAAGTGGGTGTGGAAGGGAAGAAGAGCGATTGGTGGAATGATGTAAAGAGAGTAGTAAGAGAGAAAAAGTTAGCATATGAGAGGTTTTTACAAAGTAGAAGTGATGTAAGAAGGGAGGAGTATATGGAGAGAAAGAGAGAGGTTAAGAGAGTGGTGAAGCAATGTAAAAAGAGAGCAAATGAGAGAGTGGGTGAGATGTTATCAACAAATTTTTTTGAAAATAAGAAAAAGTTTTGGAGTGAGATTAATAAGTTGAGAAAGCCTAGGGAACAAATGGATTTCTCAGTTAAAAATAGAAGAGGAGAGTTATTAACCCTTTGGGGGTTGACAGGCCTTCTCGGAAACACGTTCTCAGGGTCGAAAACTTTTTGGAAAAAAATAATAATAATTTTTTCTTATGAAATGATAGAGAATCTTTTTCCGATCATAACGACACCAATAGTATGAAATTTGAATGAAAACTTGCGGAATTATGCTCTCGCGAAGTTATCGGTCTCGAAGATGTTTACGCATCGGCAATTTCGCCCACTTTGAGCCCTATTTTTGGCCAATTCCAATGTTCCAGTCCACTTAAATCATAGCTATTTCGCTAGAACTCCATTTCTTCTATCGATTGAGTACAAGAAACCGCCTATTTACCAATTTCAACTACCCAAAAGAGTGGTCAGAAAATGGCACACAAATTTCAAACGATGCCAATTTCAAAATAGGGTCCAGAATAAAGAAGGCAGACATTCCTGGCACTAAAATAACATCTTCTCTGTTCATTAGTCATGTCTCCAGGCCCCTCTTAAATTTTGCTTTCCGTTTTGAATTTTTATTCTCACAAAAAATAGAAGATTTACTGTTATGTATACAACTGCATCATTGTAAAAATGGTATAAATAATATCAGCGCACTTGTGCAAGAATATTAGACTCGCCAGTTGATGTGTATTGGACACATGGTGTAATTTGTTTACTCTTGAACATCAGTTAAAATAGAACATTTTCGCTACTTTGAGCTCAATTTCAAGGTACTTGTCATTGTCAAACCAATCAAAATCATCTCTATTTCTGTAATATATCTTTCATTCTATCAAATGAGACCAAGAAAACGAGAATACATCAATAAATACCATACGAAAATAGACTGCAAAGTCGCTGTTTTAAGCGACTGACCACACAGACCACACTGACCACACAGACCCATTCTTTCATATGTAGGCCTACCAGCCATTTCCCGCTTAATTTGAGGCCACTAGAATTTACGCGTACTAGTACGGCACTGACCCCTGCTTGTAAAACGTACTAGTACAGCATCGACCCCCAAAGGGTTAAATGGAGTTAGAGGTATCGGGAAGATGGAGGGAATATTTTCAGGAATTGTTAAATGTTGATGAAGATAGGGAAGCTGTGATTCCGTGTATAGGGCGAGGAGGAATAACATCTTGTAGGAGTGAGGAAGAGCGAGTTGTGAGTGTGAGGGAAGTTCGTGAGGCAGTGGGTAGAATGAAAGGGGGTAAGGCAGCTGGGATTGATGGGATAAAGATAGAAATGTTAAAAGGTGGGCATATAGTTTTGGAGTGGTTGGTGCTTTTATTTAATAAATGTATGGAAGAGGGTAAGGCACCTAGGGATTGGCAGAGAGCATGCACATTTCCTTTGTATAAAGGCAAAGGGGACAAAAGAGAGTGCAAAAGTTTTTGGGGAATAAGTCTGTTGAGTATACCTGGTAAAGGTATGGTAGAGTTATTACTGAAAGAATTAAGAGCAAGATGGAGAGTAGGATAGCAGATGAACGAGGAGGCTTTAGGAAGGGTAGGGGCAGTGGCGGCTCCTCAAAAAATAGTATGGGAGACTGTGTGACTGCAGCTCCTCACTGCCAGAAGTAACGCCAGTAATACCTATACTATCGTACCGCATCAAACTTCTATTTTTAATCATTTTTTATCTTGTTTCAACAGAAACAAATAAAATTTGCTTATAAATACATTGAAAACAACATACAACAGATTTTTCTTGTAATATATTTGTCAGTTGCAAATTATTTTAGTGTAAGGTTGATGAAGTCATACGTCTGGCAGTGAGCATCTGGAGGGACTGCAGCTCCTATGGACGAGATGCCACTGGGTAGGAGATGTGTAGACCAAGTGTTTACGGTGAAACATATAGGTGAACAGTGTTTAGATAAGGGTAAAGAGGCTTTTGTGGCATTGTGGATTTGGAAAAGGCATATGACAGGGTGGATAGGGGAGCAATGTGGCAGATGTTGCAAGTGTATGGAATAAGTGGTAGGTTATTGAAAGCAGTGAAGCGTTTTTACAAGGATAGTGAGGCTCAGGTTAGAGTATGTAGGAGAGAGGGAGATTATTTCCCAGTAAAAGTAGGCCTTAGACAGGGATGTGTGATGTCACCATGGTTATTCAATATATTTATAGATGGGGTTGTAAGAGATGTGAATGCTCGGGTGTTGGCAAGAGGTGTGGGGTTAAAAGATAAGGAATCTAACACAAAGTGGGAGTTGTCAGAGTTGCTCTTTGCTGATGACACTGTGCTTTTGTGAGATTCTGAAAAGAAGTTGCAGAGGTTGGTGGATGTGTTTGATAGGGTATGTAAAAAGAAAATTAAACGTGGAAAGAGTAAGGTGATGAGGATAAAAAAAAAATTAGTTAAAAGATTGGATATCAGATTGGAGGGAGAGAGTATGGAGAAGGTGAATGTATTCAGATATTTAGGAGTGGACGTGTCGGTAGATGGGTCTATGAAAGATGAGGTGAATCATAGAATTGTCGAAGGGAAAAAGGTGAGTGGTGCACTAAGGAGTCTGTGGAGACAAAGAACTTTGTCCATGGAAGAAAAGAGGGGAATGTATGAGAGTATAGTTATACCAATGCTCTTATATGGTCGTGAAGCATGGGTGGTGAATGTTACAACGAGGAGAAGGCTGGAGGCAGTGGAGATGATGTGTCTGAGGGCAATGTGTGGTGTGAATATAATGCAGAGAATTTGTAGTTTGGAAATTAGGAGGAGGTGCAGGATTACCAAAACTATTACTCAGAGGGCTGAGGAGGGGTTGTTGAGGTGGTTTGGACATGTAGAGAGGGTGGAACGAAACAGAATGACTTCAAGAGTGTAAAAATCTGTAGTGGAGGGAAGACAGGGTTGGGGTCGGCCAAGGATAGGTTGGAGGGAGGGGGTAAAGGAAGTTTTGTGTGTGAGGGGCTTGGACTTCCAGCATGTGTGAGCGTGTTAGATAGGAGCGAATGGAGACAAATGGTTTTTAACCCTTTCGGGGTCGGTGCTGTACTAGTACACGAAAATTCTAGCGGCCTCAAATTAAGTGGGAAATGGCTGGTAGGTCTACATATGAAAGAATGGGTCTGTGTGGTCAGTGTGCGCAGTATAAAAAAAAAATCCTACGGCACACACTGCATAATAATAAAAAAAAACTCTGACCGTTTTTTTTGTTTAAAACAGCGACTTTGCCGTCTATTTTCGTATGGTATTTATTGATGTATTCTCGTTTTCTTGGTCTCAATTGATAGAATGGAAGATATATTACAGAAATAGTGATAATTTTGATTGGTTTGACAATGACAAGTACCTTGAAATTGAGCTCAAAGTAGCGAAAATGTTCGATTTTAGCCGATGTTCAAGAGTAAACAAATCACACCATGTGTCCAATACACATCAACTGGCGAGTCTAATATTCTTGCTCAAGTTCGCTGATATTATTTATACCATTTTTACAATGATGCAGTTGTATACATAACAGTAAATCTTCTATTTTTTGTGAGAATAAAAATTTAAAATGGAAAGCAAAAGTAATGTAAGAGGGGCCTGGAGACGTGACTAATGAACAGAGATGTTATTTTAGTACCATGAATGTCTGCCTTGTTTATTCTGGACCCTATTTTGAAATTGGCATCGTTTGAAATTTGTATGAAATTGGCCAAATTTCCATTTTCTTCGATAGAAGAAATGGAGTTCTAGCGAAATAGCTATGATTTTAGTGGACTGGAACATTGGAATTGGCAAAAAAATAGGGCTCAAAGTGGGCGAAATTGCCGATGAGTAAACATCTTCAAGGCCGATAACTTCGCAAGAGCATAATTCCGTAAGTTTTCATTCAAATTTCATACTTTTGGTGTCGTTATAATTGGAAAAAGATTCTCTATCATTTCATAAGAATTTTTTTTTTTTTTTTTTTTAAATTTCGACCCTGAGAACGTGTTTCCGAGAAGGCCTGTCGACCCCCAAAGGGTTAATACTTGACGTGCTGTTGGAGTGTGAGCAAAATAACATTTATGAAGGGATTCAGGGAAAACTGCAGGCCGGACTTGAGTCCTGGAGATGGGAAGTACAGTGTCTGCACTCTGAAGGAGGGGTGTTAATGTTGCAGTTTTATAACTGTAGTGTAAGTGCACCTCTGGCAAGACAGTGATGGAGTGAATGATGGTAAAAGTTTTTCTTTTTTGGCCACCCTGCCTTGGTGGGAAAAGGCTGATGTGTTAATTAAAAAAAAATATTTACATCCCCTATAACACTAGAGAAGCCATGGTGCACTATAACACTAGAGAAGCCATGGTGCACTATAACACTAGAGAAGCCATGGTGCACTATAACACTAGAGAAGCCATGGTGCACTATAACACTAGAGAAGCCATGGTGCACTATAACACTAGAGAAGCCATGGTGCACTATAACACTAGAGAAGCCATGGTGCACTATAACACTAGAGACATGGTGCTACACTAAGCCATGTGCACTATAACACTAGAGAAGCCATGGTGCACTATAACACTAGAGAAGCCATGGTGCACTATAACACTAGAGAAGCCATGGTGACACTTATAACACTAGAGAAGCATGCACTAAACACTGAGAGCACTATAACACTAGAGAAACCATGGTGCACTATAACACTAGAGAAGCCATGGTGCACTATAACACTAGAGAAGCCATGGTGCACTATAACACTAGAGAAGCCATGGTGCACTATAACACTAGAGAAGCCATGGTGCACTATAACACTAGAGAAGCCATGGTGCACTATAACACTAGAGAAGCCATGGTGCACTATAACACTAGAGAAACCATGGTGCACTATAACACTAACATGGCACTATAAACAGAGAAGCCATGGTGTACACTATAACACTAGAGAAGCCATGGTGCACTAAATCACTAGAGAAGCCATGGTGCACTATAACACTAGAGAAGCCATAGTGCACTATAACACTAGAGAAGCCATGGTGCACTGTAACCCAACAGAGACCTCAGGACAGGTATGGCCACTTGTGACTTACCTCAGTATACTGGTGTTGTTGTACTCTCTTATATGTCGTTGCAGGAGTCGAGTCATAGCTCCTGGCCCCGCCTTTTCATTGGTCGGTACTAGGTCCACTCTCTCCCTGCTCCATGAGGTTTATCATGCATCTTCTTTAAGCTATGTATGGATCCTGAATCCACTGCATCATACTACAGATTGTTCCACTTCCTGACAACTCTATGACTGAAGAAATACTTCCTGACATCCCTGTCACTCGTCTGAGTTGTCACCTAATTGTGAACCCTTGTTGTGTGTGTAGTAGCAGTGTTGTCACTGCTGTGTGGGTGACTGTAGTAACAGTGTTGTCACTGCTGGGTGGGTGACTGTAGTAACAGTGTTGTCACTGCTGGGTGGGTGACTGTAGTAACAGTGTTGTCACTGCTGGGTGGGTGACTGTAGTAACAGTGTTGTCACTGCTGGGTGGGTGACTGTAGTAACAGTGTTGTCACTGCTGGGTGGGTGACTGTAGTAACAGTGTTGTCACTGCTGGGTGGGTGACTGTAGTAACAGTGCTGGGTGGATGACAGTGTAGTAACAATGTTGTCACTGCAGGGTGGGTGACAGTGTTGTCAGTGCAGGGTGGGTGACAGTGTTGTCAGTGCTGGATAGATGACAGTGTAGTAAGTGTTGTCACTGCTGGGTGGATGACAGTGTAGCAACAGTGTTGTCAGTGCTGGGTGGATGACAGTGTAGTAAGTGTTGTCAGTGCTGGGTGGATGACAGTGTAGTAAGTGTTGTCCCTGCTGGGTGGATGACAGTGTAGCAACAGTGTTGTCAGTGCGGGGTGGATGAGTGTTGTCAGTGCAGGGTGGATGACAGTGTAGTAACAGTGTCAGTGCAGGGTGGATGACAGTGTAGTAACAGTGTCAGTGCAGGGTGGATGACAGTGTAGTAACAGTGTCAGTGCAGGGTGGATGACAGTGTAGTAACAGTGTTGTCACTGCTTGGTGGATGACAGTGTAGTAACAGTGTTGTAGTGCGGTGGATGACAGCAGTGTTGTCAGACTGGGTGATGACAGTGTAGTAACAGTGTTGTAGTGCATGGGTGGATGACAGTGTAGCTAACAGTGTTGTCCATGCTGGTGGATGACAGTGTAGAAGTGTTGATTACCTGAGGGTGGTGACAGTGTAGAACAGTGTAGTCATGCTGGGTATGACGAGTCGTTGTCACTGCTGGGTGGATACAGTGTTGTCAGTTTGTAGTGCTGGGTGATCAGTGTGTGACAGCTTTGTCATGCTGGGTGGTGACAGTGTAAACGTGTTGTCATCGCTGGGTGGGTGACAGTGCTATAACAGTGTTGTCAGCTGGGTGGATGCAGTTAGTCAACATGTTGTCATGCGGAGTGATGACAGTGTATTAACTGTTGTCATGCTGGGTGGATACTGTAGTAACACATGTTGTCAGTGCTGGTGGAGACAGTGTAGTAACAGTGTTTTCAGTGCAGGTGATGCAGTGTATAACAGTGTTGTCAGTGCTGGTGGATTACAGTGTATTAACAGTGTTGTCATGCTGAGTGGATGACAGTGTAGTAACAGTGTTGTCAGTGCTGGGTGGATGACAGTGTAGTAACAGTGTTGTCAGTGCAGGGTGGATGACAGTGTATTAACAGTGTTGTCAGTGCTGGGTGGATGACAGTGTAGTAACAGTGTTGTCAGTGCTGGGTGGATGACAGTGTAGTAACAGTGTTGTCAGTGATGGGTGGATGACAGTGTAGTAACAGTGTTGTCAGTGCTGGGTGGATGACAGTGTAGTAACAGTGTTGTCAGTGCTGGGTGGATGACAGTGTATTAACAGTGTTGTCAGTGCTGGGTGGATGACAGTGTAGTAACAGTGTTGTCAGTGCTGGGTGGATGACAGTGTAGTAACAGTGTTGTCAGTGCTGGGTGGATGACAGTGTAGTAACAGTGTTGTCAGTGCAGGGTGGATGACAGTGTTGTCAGTACTGGGTGGATGACAGTGTAGTAACAGTGTTGTCAGTGATGGGTGGCTGACAGTGTAGTAACAGTGTTGTCAGTGCTGGGTGGATGACAGTGTAGTAACAGTGTTGTCAGTGATGGGTGGATGACAGTGTAGTAACAGTGTTGTCAGTGCTGGGTGGATGACAGTGTAGTAACAGTGTTGTCAGTGCTGGGTGGATGACAGTGTATTAACAGTGTTGTCAGTGCTGGGTGGATGACAGTGTAGTAACAGTGTTGTCAGTGCTGGGTGGATGACAGTGTAGTAACAGTGTTGTCAGTGCTGGGTGGATGACAGTGTAGTAACAGTGTTGTCAATGCAGGGTGGATGACAGTGTTGTCAGTACTGGGTGGATGACAGTGTAGTAACAGTGTTGTCAGTGATGGGTGGATGACAGTGTTGTAACAGTGTTGTCACTGCTGGGTGGATGACAGTGTAGTAACAGTGTTGTCACTACTGGGTGGGTGACAGTGTGGTAACAGTGTTGTCACTGCTGGGTAGATGACAGTGTTGTCACTGCTGGGTGGATAACAGTGTTGTCAGTGCTATGTGGGTGACAGTGTTGTAACAGTTGTCACTGCTGGGTGGGTGACAGTTTAGTAACGGTGTTGTCACTGCTGGGTGGATGACAGTTTAGTAACAGTGTTGTCACTGCTGGGTGGGTGACAGTTTAGTAACAGTGTTGTCACTGCTGGGTGGATGACAGTGTAGTAACGGTGTTATCATTGCTGGGTGAGTGACAGTGTAGTAACAGTGTTGTCACTGCTGGATGGATGATAGTAACAGTGTTGTCACTGCAGGATGGATGATAGTAACAGTGTTGTCACTGCAGGATGGATGATAGTAACAGTTTTTTCACTGCAGGATGGATGGCGTGGATGGCGGCGGGTCTGGAGGTGGCGGCGCCGCTTCGGGTGATCCACTGGCCACCGTAAGCAGTGACGGCGGAAGTGGCAGTAGCGGCAGTAGCGGCGGCGGCAGTGCCATGCCGGCAGTGTCTACAGTGTACGTCACTATCCCTCAGAGCAGCAGTGCCATCACTGCCGGAGGTGCCAAGGGTGTGAGTAACATTATTATTATTGTTAACTATTGTTATTATTACTGTAATTATTACTATGGTTATTATTTTTGTATTATTATTATTATTATTATTATTATTATTATTATTATTATTATTATTATTGTTGTAACTTGAGTATTAATCTATATGTTTGAGTCAGTTTGGTGTGTGTGTGTGTTGTCAGTCTGGTGTGTTTGTCAGTCAGGTGTATGTCAGTCTGCTGTTTGTCAGGTGTGTGTCAGTCTAGTGTGTACGTCTGGTGTGTGTCACGTGTGTGTGACAGTCTGGTGTGTGTGTTTGATAGGTGTGTGTGTCAGTCTGGTGTGTGTGTTTGTTAGGTGTGTGTCAGTGTATTGTGTATGTCTGGTGTATGTCAGTCAGGTGTGTGTGTCAGTCTCGTGTGTTAGGTGTGTGTGTGTGTGTGTGTGTGTCAGTCTGGTCTGTGTGTGTGTCAGTCTGGCATGTGTGTCAATCTGGTATGTATGTCAGTCTGGTGTGTGTGTGTCAGTCTGGTGTTAGTCTGATGTCAGTCTCTGGTGTTAGTCTTGTGTCAATCTGGTGTCAGTCTGGTGTTATTCTCGTGTTGGTCTGGTGTTAGTCTTGTGTCTGGTGTCACCCTTGTGTCAGTCACCCTAGTGTCACTTGTGTCAGTCACCTTAGTGTCATTTGTGTCAGTCACCCTAGTGTCACTTGTGTCAGTCACCCTAGTGTCGCTTGTATCAGTCACTCTTGTGTTAGTCATTCTGGTGTTAGTATTGTCAGTCTGGTGTTAGCATTGTGTCAGTCTGGTGTTAGTATTGTCAGTCTGGTGTTAGTATTGTGCCAGTCTGGTGTTAGTATTGTGTCAGTCTGGTGTTAGCATTGTGTCAGTCTGGTGTTAGCATTGTGTCAGTCTGGTGTTAGTATTGTGTCAGTCTGGTGTTAGTATTGTGCCAGTCTGGTGTTAGTATTGTGTCAGTCTGGTGTTAGCATTGTGTCAGTCTGGTGTTAGTATTGTGTCAGTCTGGTGTTAGTATTGTGTCAGTCTGGTGTTAGCATTGTGTCAGTCTGGTGTTAGTATTGTGTCAGTCTGGTGTTAGTATTGTGTCAGTCTGGTGTTAGTATTGTGTCAGTCTGGTGTTAGTATTGTGTCAGTCTGGTGTTAGTATTGTGTCAGTCTGGTGTTAGTATTGTCAGTCTGGTGTTAGTATTGTGTCAGTCTGGTGTTAGTATTGTGTCAGTCTGTTAGTGTCAGTCGTGTTGTATGTCAGTCTGGTGTTAGTATTGTGTCAGTCTGGTGTTAGTATTGTCAGTCTGGTGTTAGTATTGTCAGTCTGGTGTTAGTATTGTGTCAGTCTGGTGTTAGTGGTATTTGTGTCAGTCTGGTGTTAGTATTGTGTCAGTCTGGTGATTGGTCACTGTGATGTCAGTCTGGTGTTAGTATTGTGTCAGTCTGGTGTTAGTATTGTGTCAGTCTGGTGTTAGCATTGTGTCAGTCTGGTGTTAGTATTGTGTCAGTCTGGTGTTAGTATTGTGTCAGTCTGGTGTTAGTATTGTGTCAGTCTGGTGTTAGCATTGTGTCAGTCTGGTGTTAGTATTGTGTCAGTCTGGTGTTAGTATTGTGTCAGTCTGGTGTTAGTATTGTGTCAGTCTGGTGTTAGTATTGTCAGTCTGGTGTTAGTATTGTGTCAGTCTGGTGTTAGTATTGTGTCAGTCTGGTGTTAGCATTGTGTCAGTCTGGTGTTAGTATTGTCAGTCTGGTGTTAGTATTGTGTCAGTCTGGTGTTAGTATTGTGTCAGTCTGGTGTCAGTCTTGTTATTCTTGTCAGTCTTGTGTTATTCTTCTGTCAGTTTTATGTTAGTCTGGTGTTATTCTCGTGTTGGTCTGGTGTTAGTCTTGTGTCAGTCACCCTAGTGTCACTTGTGTCAGTCGCTAGATTGTCATTGTGTCAGTCACTAGTGTCATTGTGTTAGTATTGTCGCCACTTGTAGTTGGTCAGTCTGGTGTTAGTATTGTGTCAGTCTGGTGTTAGTATTGTGTCGGTCTGGTGTTAGTCTTGTGTCTGGTGTTACCCTTGTGTCAGTCACTTTAGTGTCACTCACTTTAGTGTCAGTCACCCTAGTGTCACTTGTGTCAGTCAATGTGTCACTTGTGTCAGTCCCCTAGTGTCATCTTGTGTCAGTCCTGCTTGATGCACTCTGTGTGTAGTCATCTAGTTTCACTTTGTGTCAGTCAGTCTAGTGTCACTTGCATAGTCACTCTAGTGTCACTTGTGTCATCTGCCTGTAGTCACTGTCAGTCTGAGTCACCTAGTGTCACTGTGTCAGTCATCTAGTGTCATCTTGGGTCAGTACCCTAGTGTCACTCTTGTGTCAGTCACTAGTGTCATCTTTGTGTCAGTCAGTCTAGTGTCATTTGTGTCAGTCTGGTGTCGTCTTGGGTCAGTCACTAGTGTCATCTTGTGACAGTCACCTAGTGTTATCTTTGTCAGTCACCTAGTGTCACTTTGTTCAGTCACCTTGTGTGTCATCTTGTGTAGTCACCCTAGTGTCACTCTTGTGTTAGTCATCCTAGTGTCACTCTTGTGTTAGTCACCCTAGTGTCACTCTTGTATCAGTCACCCTTGTGTCAATCACCCTAGTGTCAGTCACCTTAGTGTCACTCGTGTCAGTCACCCTAGTGTCACTCGTGTCAGTCACCCTAGTGTCACTCTTGTGTCGGTCACCTTAGTGTCACTCCTGTGTCGGTCACCCTAGTGTCACTTGTGTCAGTCACCCTAGTGTCACTCTTGTGTCAGTCACCCTAGTGTCACTCATGTGTCGGTCACCCTAGTGTCACTCATGTGTCAGTCACCCTAGTGTCACTCTTGTGTCAGTCACCCTAGTGTCACTCTGTCAGTCACTCTAGTGTCACTCATGTGTCGGTCACCTAGTGTCACTCTGTGTCAGTCACCCTAGTGTCACTCTTGTGTCAGTCACCCTAGTGTCACTCTTGTGTCAGTCACCCTAGTGTCACTCTTGTGTCAGTCACCCTAGTGTCACTTGTGTGTCAGTCACCCTAGTGTCACTCTTGTGTCAGTCACCCTAGTGTCACTCTTGTGTTAGTCACCCTAGTGTCACTCTTGTGTTAGTCACCCTAGTGTCACTCTGTGTCAGTCACCTAGTGTCACTCCTGTGTCAGTCACCCTAGTGTCACTCCTGTGTCAGTCACCTAGTGTCACTCCTGTGTGTCACCCTAGTGTCACTCTGTGTCAGTCACCCTAGTGTCACTCATGTGTCGGTCACTCTAGTGTCACTCATGTGTCAGTCACCCTAGTGTCACTCTTGTGTCGGTCACCCTAGTGTCACTCTTGTGTCGGTCACCCTAGTGTCACTCTTGTGTCGGTCACCCTAGTGTCACTCTTGTGTCGGTCACCCTAGTGTCACTCTTGTGTCGGTCACCCTAGTGTCACTCTGTGTCGGTCACCCTAGTGTCACTCCTGTGTCAGTCACCCTAGTGTCACTCTGTGTCGGTCATCTAGTGTCAGCTCTGTGTCGGTCACCATGTGTCACTCTGTGTCCTAGTGTCACCCTAGTGTCACTCTCTGTGTCGGTCACCCTAGTGTCACTCTGTGTCGGTCACCCTAGTGTCACTCCTGTGTCGGTCACCCTAGTGTCACTCTGTGTCGGTCACCCTAGTGTCACTCTGTGTCTGTCACCCTAGTGTCACTCCTGTGTCGGTCGCCCTAGTGTCACTCCTGTGTCAGTCACCCTAGTGTCACTCCTGTGTCGGTCACCCTAGTGTCACTCCTGTGTCGGTCACCCTAGTGTCACTCCTGTGTCGGTCACCCTAGTGTCACTCCTGTGTCGGTCACCCTAGTGTCACTCCTGTGTCGGTCACCCTAGTGTCACTCCTGTGTCGGTCACCCTAGTGTCACTCCTGTGTCGGTCACCCTAGTGTCACTCCTGTGTCGGTCACCCTAGTGTCACTCCTGTGTCGGTCACCCTAGTGTCACTCCTGTGTCGGTCATCTAGTGTCGCTCCTGTGTCGGTCACCATAGTGTCGCTCCTGTGTCGGTCACCCTAGTGTCACTCCTGTGTCGGTCACCCTAGTGTCACTCCTGTGTCGGTCACCCTAGTGTCACTCCTGTGTCGGTCACCCTAGTGTCACTCCTGTGTCGGTCACCCTAGTGTCACTCCTGTGTCGGTCACCCTAGTGTCACTCCTGTGTCGGTCACCCTAGTGTCACTCCTGTGTCGGTCACCCTAGTGTCACTCCTGTGTCGGTCACCCTAGTGTCACTCCTGTGTCGGTCACCCTAGTGTCACTCCTGTGTCGGTCACCCTAGTGTCACTCCTGTGTCGGTCACCCTAGTGTCACTCCTGTGTCGGTCACCCTAGTGTCACTCCTGTGTCGGTCACCCTAGTGTCACTCCTGTGTCGGTCACCTAGTGTCACTCCTGTGTCGGTCACCCTAGTGTCACTCCTGTGTCGGTCACCCTAGTGTCACTCCTGTGTCGGTCACCCTAGTGTCACTCCTGTGTCGGTCACCCTAGTGTCACTCCTGTGTCGGTCACCCTAGTGTCACTCCTTGTCGGTCACCCTAGTGTCACTCCTGTGTCGGTCAGTCTTGTGTCCGTAACCTTAGTGTCACCCTTGTTGGGTGTTGCGGCCTGGTCACAGACCAGTCCTCCTAGTGGATTTGCTGATCAAGCATTCTGTGATTGTTAGCCGCATACAGTCCATTACATGCACCACAGCCTGGCTGATCAGGAGCTGCCTTACACTTCTCCAGTTCCTTCTTGAAGACGGCCAGAGGTCTGTTGGCCATCCCCCCTTGTGTATGGAAGGAGTTGAAGAGTCTTGGTCCTCACACACTTGAGTTGAGATAGTGTACTCATGGCTCTCTTCCTTTCCCTTGGGGTTTGTTGCACCGTCTGCCAAGCCTTTCGTAAGCAGGATGTGGCTAATTATTGGTAATGACTATTTTTTTACAATAACAGTATTGGTTAAAAAGCAGCCTATACTTTTTTTAAATATTAATATTACATGTGTTTTTAAAACTTTTAACATTAACACTGTAACTCGTCTTTGTGAGAGTTTCTCTTTCTCTCTCACACACATGCACACGCACTTACGTACGTGAGCAACCATTAGGACATGTTAGAAAACATTTCGGTCCTGGGACCTTGATCACTTCTAACAGTATACTGGCGGAGAGTGAGGTGTGAGTTACACAGTGACATGAAGAACGACACGTTTGAGATGAGGTCAGGTAGACAATGAGGTCACGTGACTCCTGTATTAGGTAGGTGGTGCTTTGTCTGGTTCAGTACATATTATGTATGTTAATGTTTCTGGTATTTTGTCGTTTCCAGTACAGCCTCTCCTCACTTAGCGATGTACTTGTTTACCAACGCCTCGGACTTACAACAGGCTCTCTGACCAGTATTCGTACCTAAATAATGTATATTAGAGCTGATTTCCTCTATTCTGTTTATTTCAATATATGTACAGTACACTACTGTATAAACATTTAAAAATATACCAGAAATGTTATAAATGGTGCAAATTTGACATTAAAACAATATCAAAGATGGTTGATACAAACCCACTACCATTATTGTATGCTCCTCACTTAGGGATGAATTCGTTTAACGACATGGTCTTAGGAACGGAACTCCGTCATTAAGTGAGGAGAGGCTGTATTATGTTCTGCGGTGTTGGTGATGGTGATTAGCGAGGGTTCCAGACATCGTCGACGTCTAAGATCTTGTTCAGTGAAGACGAGCTGTGTCTCATTCCATTTGATTAAATGTCTCATTGGAGTCCCTGTGGAGGACACAATCGTACCTTAAGTTGGAATCCCTGTGGAGAACACAGTCGTACCTTAATGTAGAATCCCTGTGGAGGACACAGTCATACCATAATGTGGAGTCCCTGTGGAGGACACAGTCGTACCTTAACGTGGAATCCCTGTGGAGGACACAGTCGTACCTTAACATGGAATCCCTGTGGAGGACACAGTCGTACCTTAACATGGAATCCCTGTGGAGGACACAGTCGTACCTTAACGTGGAATCCCTGTGGAGGACACAGTCGTACCTTAACGTGGAATCCCTGTGGAGGACACAGTCGTACCTTAACGTGGAATCCCTGTGGAGGACACAGTCGTACCTTAACGTGGAATCCCTGTGGAGGACACAGTCGTACCTTAACGTGGAATCCCTGTGGAGGACACAGTCGTACCTTAACGTGGAATCCCTGTGGAGGACACAGTCGTACCTTAACGTGGAATCCCTGTGGAGGACACAGTCGTACCTTAACGTGTAATCCCTGTGGAGGACACAGTCATACCTTAACGTGGAATCCCTATGGAGTTCATAGTGCTCCCACATGGGAGCACTATGAACTACTTAGAGGACTGTTCCATGGTGGAACTGTTGAGGATAACTTGTGTCTTGAGTCTGCAATCCTGGATGAAGAAAGATAGAAACTGAAGACGTGTGAAGTGTTGTGTTATGTAGGTACATTCTTTTTCAAGAAAACGAGGACTGGAGATGACAAAAACTCTCATGAAGCCAGTAAGGACACTTCTTTTTTGCTCCCATGTGGTGATGTTAGCAATACTCGCCAGGTACAGTGGTACCTCGACTTACGATGGTCCCCAAACTCACCCTTGTATGTAAGTTTATTTTTTTAAATGCTTTTGTAAGTGTAATTTTGGGGGTCTAAAAGGACTAGTCTATTTTACAACATTTCTTAAGGAGATAAATTCGTTTGGTAATGACACTTGAACAGCATTCTGGAATGAAAAAATATCGTAAGTCGAGGTACCACTGTACTTGCTAAGAGTAACGTGTTTCCACCATAAATACACCTATCATAGACCTCACTATGAAACGTAGTCCCACACATCTAACTTCCACAGCAGCGTCAACACCATCCTATGTGGATACTGTCCCAAGAAATATGTAGGGTAAACAGGAAGAAATGTTTGGGTCCGTCTGAACGAATATTGAAACACCAGCAACAGAGACGATTTAAGATACGACTGTCTTCCACAGAGACTCCAATGAGACATTTAATGAAATGGAATGAGACACAGCTCGTCCTCACTGAACAAGATCTTAGACGTTGATGATGTCTGGAAGCCTCGCTGGTCATCATCACCAACAGTACAGAGCATTACACTGGAAACTACAAAATATCAAAAACATTAACATACATAATATTGAATTAGACAAAGCACCACCTACCTAACAGCACAATAGTCACGGACCTCATTGTGTACCTGACCTCATCTCTAACATGTCGTTCTTCATGTCACTGTGTAACTCGCCTCACTCTCTGCCTATATATAATGTTAGAAGTGATCAAGGTCCCAGGACCGAATGTTTTCTAATATGTCCTAGTGCTTGCTCACATGTGTTTTTAAACCAATTTGTCGTTATCTGTTAACAAGGTTTATGCCACAACAACAACACCAAAACAATAAATAAAAGATATTTTAATTCAGTATTTACAATTTTAATATTTTTGTATCATCACTAACAGTATCAAGTTCAGTCTGGGAGAATCTGGAACCAAATATCTGAGGTATGTGTGGTTACCTTTGTTGTGTGTGTTTGTGTGTCAGTGTAAGTGTCAGCGTGTCAGTATAAGTATCATTGCATAAATGTTAGTGTATGAGTGTAAGTGCAAGTGGGAAGGTCAATTCACATTTCCAATACATGTAATATTTTTCTTTGGCAATGAACACACACACACACAGATTGCATATTCCTGGACTGTAAGAAGGCATTTGACACAGTTCCACACAAGAGATTAGTGCAGAAGCTGGAGGACCAGGCAGGGATAACAGGGAAGGCGCTACAATGGATCAGGGAATACCTGTCAGGAAGACAGCAGCGAGTCATGGTACGGGGCGAGGTGTCAGAGTGGGCGCCGGTGACGAGTGGGGTTCCACAGGGGTCAGTCCTGGGACCGGTGCTGTTTCTGGTATTTGTGAACGACATGACGGAAGGAATAGACTCAGAAGTGTCCCTGTTTGCAGATGATGTGAAGTTGATGAGAAGAATTCCATCGGACGAGGACCAAGCAGAACTACAAAGGGATCTGGACAGGCTGCAAGCCTGGTCAAGCAATTGGTTCCTGGAGTTCAACCCCACCAAGTGCAAAGTCATGAAGATTGGGGAAGGGCAAAGAAGACCGCAGATGGAGTACAGTCTAGAGGGCCAGAGACTACAAACCTCAATCAAGAAAAAAGATCTTGGGGTGAGTATAACACCAGGCACATCTCCTGAGGCGCACATCAACCAAATAACTGCTGCAGCATATGGGTGCCTAGCTAACCTAAGAACAGCATTCCGACATCTTTATAAAGAATCGTTCAGGACCCTGTACACTGTGTATGTTAGGCCCATACTGGAGTATGCAGCACCAGTTTGGAACCCACACCTAGCCAAGCACGTAAAGAAGCTAGAGAAAGTGCAAAGGTTTGCAACAAGACTAGTCCCAGAGCTAAGGGGTATGTCCTACGAGGAGAGGTTAAGGGAAATCGACCTGACGACACTGGAGGACAGGAGAGATAGGGGGGATATGATAACGACATATAAGATACTGAGAGGAATAGACAAGGTGGACAGAGACAGAATGTTCCAGAGATGGGACACAGCAACAAGGGGACACAGTTGGAAGTTGAAGACTCAAATGAATCACAGGGATGTTAGGAAGTATTTCTTCAGTCATAGAATGGTCGGGAAGTGGAATAGCTTGGGAAGCGATGTAGTGGAGGCAGGTTCCATACATAGCTTTAAGGAGAGGTATGATAAAGCTCATGGAGCAGGGAGCGTGGCCCAGTAGCGGCCAGTGAAGAGGCGGGGCCAGGAGCTATGACTCGACCCCTGCAACCACAACTAGGTGAGTACACACACACACACAGTGGACCTCCGAGTTTCGGTCACCTCGGAAATCGAACAATTATGTAAGTTTAATATTGTAAGTGCTTTTGTATGTGTATTTTTGGGGGTCTGAAAGGACTAATCTAATTTACATTTTTCCTTAAGGGAACAAATTCGTTCAGTAATGGCACTTGAACAGCCTTCTGGAATGAATTATGACCGAAACTCGGGGGTCCACTGTATATATACAGTGATCCCTTGGTTTTCGCCAAAAATTCGTTCCAGAATGCTGCTCAAGTGCCATTACCGAACGAATTTACTTCCTTAAGAAATAATGTCACGTAGGTTAGTCTATTTCAGACCCCCAAAAATACACTTGCAACAGCACTTACGAAAATACACTTACATAAATGTTCGAGTTTGGAGATGCACGAAAACTGAGGGACCACTGCATGTATATACTACATACAGTGGTACCTCGACTTACGATATTTTTTCATTCCAGAATGCTGTTCAAGTGCCATTACCAAACGAATTTATCTCCTTAAGAAATGTTGTAAAATAGACTAGTCCTTTTAGACCCCCAAAATTACACTTACAAAAGCATTTAAAAAAATAAACTTACATAAAAGGGTGAGTTTGGGGACCATCGTAAGTCGAGGTACCACTGTATATATATACAGTGGTGCCCTAGATTTCGTCAATAATTCGTTCCAGAAGGCTGTTCGAGTGCCATTACCAAATGAATTTGTTCCCATAAGGACGGATGTAAATTAGATTAGTCCATTTCAGACCCCCAAAAATACACTTACAAAAATAGTTACATAATTGTTCGAGTTGGGAGCTGTACGAAATCCGGGGTACCACTGTATATACAGTGGACCCTTGGTTTTCGTTGATAATTCTTTCCAGAATGCTGTTCAAGTGCCGTTACCGAACGAGTTTGTTCCCATAAGGTCCAAGGGTCCACTGTATATGTATTTACAGTGGACCCTCGATTTTCATACAGCTCCCAACTCGAACAATTATGTAAGTGTATTTTTGGGGGTCTGAAACGACTAATCTAATTTACATTCGCCCTTATGGGAACAAATTCGTTCGGTAATGGCACTCGAACAGCATTCTGGAAAGAATTATCGACGAAAACCGAGGGTCCACTGTGGCCTTGTGGTCTGGTGGCTAAAGCTCTCGCTTCACACGGCGAGGGCCTGGGTTCGATTCCCAGCCAGGGCAGAAACATTGGGCGTGTTTCTTTACACCTGTTATCTATGTTCCCCATCAGTAAAATGGGTACCTGGGTGTTAGTCGACTGGTGTGAGTCGCATCCTAGGACACTGACCTAATCTGCCCGAAATGCTCAGCATAACAAGGGACTTTCTATATAGTAGTATGTCATTGATGTCAGCTAGGCCTGTATACCATGTACATGTACTTGTAGTAAATAAAGATATTTACTACAAGGCGGGGTAGGGGTCGGCCTAGGAAAGGTTGGAGGGAGGGGGTAAAGGAAGTTTTGTGTGCGAGGGGCTTGGATTTCCAGCAAGCATGTGTGAGCGTATTTGATAGGAGTGAATGGAGGCATATGGTTTTTAATACTTGACGTGCTGTTGGAGTGTGAGCAAAGTAACATTTATGAAGGGATTCAGGGAAACCGGCAGGCCGGACTTGAGTTCTGGAGATGGGAAGTACAGTGCCGGCACTCTGAAGGAGGGGTGTAAATGTTGCAGTTTTATAACTGTAGTGTAAAGCACCCTTCTGGCAAGACAGTGATGGAGTGAATGATGATGAAAGTTTTTCTTTTTCGGGCCACCCTGCCTTGGTGGGAATCGGCCGATGTGTTAATAAAAAAATAAAAAAAAAAAATTATTATTATTATTATTATAGTACAGTAGGGCCCCACTTATATGGCAGGTTAGGTTCCAGGCTACTGCCAGAAAGCAGACTTTGCCGAAAAGCAGAACTCCTTTTTTCCATTTATAAATGCATATAAATGCCAGATAACAAGTTTACACTAACATATATTAAGTTAACAATAGAACTAGGCATTAAAAAGTAAAATACACACACAGTACACTCATTATTTACCTCAAAATATTTGTAGCCTTAATGTAGGGCAAAAGGTGAGTAGTATTTACTGTAAGAAGTCAGGTGTGGTAGCCTTCCTGGCCACCACACCCATTCATACTATACTACGATGCTTAACCCTTTCGGGGTTATGGTCGTACAAGTATGTTTTACGCACTGTGGTTATTGACGTACTAGTACGCCTAAATTCTAGCGCCCTCAAATCAAGCAAAAACAGGCTGTTAGGCCTAGATGTGATAGAATCGGTCTGTGCGGTCAGTGTGCGCAGTATAAAAAAAATTCCTGCACCACACAGTGCACAATGAGGAAAAAAAAACTCTGACCGTGTTTTTGGTTTAAAACAGCGACTTTGCAGTCTATTTTCGTATGGTATTTATGCTTGTATTCTCGTTTTCTTAGTCTCATTTTATAGAATAGATGATATATTACAGAAATAGAGATAATTTTGACTGGTTTCACGATGACAAGTACAGTGGTACCTCGACTTACGATGGTCCCCAAACTCACCCTTTTATGTAAGTTTATTTTTTTAAATGCTTTTGTAAGTGTAATTTTGGGGGTCTAAAAGGACTAGTCTATTTTACAACATTTCTTAAGGAGATAAATTCGTTTGTTAATGGCACTTGAACAGCATTCTGGAATGAAAAAATATCGTAAGTCGAGGTACCACTGTACCTTGAAACTGAGCGCAAAGTTAAAGCTCCCTAGACTGATACAATGCATATACAATACACTCATTACTACCTTAAAATATTTGTATTATTAATGTATGGTGTAAAAAAGAATAAACAAGATAAAAAAGAATAAACAAGAGAGAGAGAGAGTAAGATAGAGCTGCAGAGTACTTATGTAAACAAACCAACTAGTTATGGTTGATACATGTTCATACAAACACCTTATTGTGTACAAGTTGTCTCCACAGTGGTACAATAGAATAAATAAAGACCAACACTTCTATTCTCATGTAATTTTTAGAAGGAATGATGATGCTCTGACAAATTATTATTATTATTATAAATTATTATTACAAGTAATATACACCGACATTTAATTAAAGCTCCCCAGAGCGATAAAATGCATATACAGTGGACCCCCGAGTTTCGTAAACCCCGGAAATCGTACATCTATGTAAGTATAATATTGTAAGTGCTTGTGGAAAAGTATTTTTGGGGGTCTGAAATAGACTAACCTACGTGACATTTTTTCTTAGGGGGATAAATTCGTTCGGTAATGGCACTTGAGCAGACTTCAGGAGTGAAGTTTTTACGAAACTCGGGGGTCCACTGTACAGTCCATTCATTAATTACCTTAAAATATTTGTAGTCTTAATGTAGGGTGAGAGGTGAGTTTTAATTGTAGGAAGTCAGGTTTGGGAATTATGGGTAGCCAGCCAGGGCAGCCCTCCCCTTCCCTACCCATCCACACGTAATGTAAACAAACAAGGTGAACGTGTCTGGTTTTCGTCACTTTACATTGTGTACAAGTTGTCTCCATGTTGATACAGTAGAATAAATAATGAGAAACACTCCCATTCTCGTGTAACACCATTTTTAGAAGAAATGACGCCCTGAGTGAAGGCATACGAAAGGAATAATTTTCTAGTTACCCCCAGTAATATTATAGTGTACACATTTTCTCTGATGTTGGACTACAAGTCGCCTGGCTACCACAAGTCCTACAAGTCGCCTGGCTACCACATCTCATATTTATGTTAATTTATTCTACTGTGGGGTGTATTTAGATGGATTAAGCAAAATGTCTATATTAACTTGTGTAAGTTTACTTAGGTACAGGTACACAAGTATAATTATCAGTTATAATAATGTACAGTGGACCCCCGCCTAATGAGCACCCTGGAAATCATACAATTATGTAAGTATAATATTGTAAGTGCTTGTGGAAGTGTATTTTTGGGGTCTGAAATAGACTAACCTACGTGACAATATTTCTTAAGGAAGTAAATTCGTTCGGTAATGGCACTTGAGCAGGCTTCTGGAATGAATTTTGCTCGTTAGGCAGGGGTCCACTGTAGGTGTGTAGTCCGCCTGGGCTACATACCTACACCTACCTGCATGTGGCCCAGAGCCATATTATTACCATCAACATACCATGTTCACTGAGTTTAGTCGTTTCTATCAACTACCTTTAGATGCCATCATTAACCCCTTTGGGGGTCGACAGGCCTTCTCGGGAACCTGTTCTCAGGGTCGAAAAATATTTGGAAAAAAAATTATTTTTTCTTATGAAATGATAGTTTTTTTTTCTAAATCTAATAGGCTAAACAAAAATTTTTTGCGATCAATACTTACGGAGATATGGAGGCTTCAAGTTGACATAAATTGAACCGCTTATGGCAACATCGCTGACTGCCGGTCAGCCGGTAAACTGTTATTTATTTTTTTAGTTGTTTTCTTATCGTTTTTAATTTTTTTTTTTCAAATAACTTTTATGGCCTGTGAGACTATTGTAAGTGCTGTTTTTCAAATACAGTCAACCCCCGGTGTTCGACGCCATCGGCGTTCGTCCAAATCGGTGTTCGACGGGTTTTTTCACGAGAATTTTGGCTCGGTGTTAACGAATCCGCTCGGGGTTGGCGATTCGTCCCGGACGTGTACGCGTGGCCTGAGCGTCAGTGTGCTATTGTTTACAAGTGAGCGACTACCACCCATGCATTCATACCAGATATATTGTCATTATTCCACTGTTTTTAGTGCTTGCAACTGATAAATAAGCCACCATGGGCCCCAAGAAAGCTCGTAGTGCCAGCCCTGTGGTAAAGAATGTAGCCGGGATGAAGGGAGTGAAGCAGGGATGCAGGGAGTGTAGCATTCATGCTGGGAGTGTAGCATTCATGCTGGGAGTGTAGCATTCATGCTGGGAGTGTAGCATTCATGCAGGGAGTGTAGCATTCATGCAGGGAGTGTAGCATTCATGCAGGGAGTGTAGCATTCATGCAGGAAGTGTAGCATTCATGCAGGGAGTGTAGCATTCATGCAGGGAGTGTAGCATTCATGCAGGGAGTGTAGCAGACATGCAGGGAGTGTAGCATTCATGCAGGGAGTGTAGCAGGCATGCAGGGAGTTTAGCAGGCATGCAGGGAGTGTAGCAGGCAAGCAGGGAGTGTAACAGGCTAGCAGGGAGTGTAGCAGGCATGCAGGGAGTGTAGCAGGCATGCAGGGAGTGTAGCAGGCATGCAGGGAGTGTAGAAGGCATGCAGGGAGTGTAGCATTCATGCAGGGAGTGTAGCATTCATGCAGAGAGGGTTCCAGTGACTCTCAACCTGGTCCTAGTGGCATTAAAAGAAAAAGGCCAGTAACCCCAGAAAAGAACTTGGCACCTGCAGTGTTAATGGAAGGGGATTCCTCTTCCAAACACTAGAATACTTCTCCATCCTTTCCCCTCCTTCCATCTTCCACACATCAACAACTCTTCAATAAATGTAAGTGACATGTTATTGTACTATTATTTCTTTATTTCTCATAAAATTGTGTGCAATTGAATGTCTATATGTTGTAAAAAAATATTTTATTTTAATACTTTTGGATGTCTGGAACGGATTAATTTTATTTCCATTATTTCTTATGGGGAAAATAGAATCGGAGTTCGTCCAAATCAGTGTTTAACGGGCCCTCTGGAACGGATTAATAACGAGAACCGGGAGTTGACTGTATTCACTTGTTGAATATTACACAATACCCGCATAAAGTTTGTTCTCATTATTTTGTTTACAAAACATATTTACAAAAATGTACAATGTAAAATATTGTTTATTACTATTGTTCAATCATATATACGTATACAGTGGACCCCCGAGTATCGTAAGGCTCATATATCGTAAAAATTGTGTTTCGTAAGCTCTTTTCGATTTCGTGTATCGTAAACAGACTCGTGTTTCGTAACGTATTAGACCTGTCCGCCTGCTCCGCGCCTGTGCAGGACGCCCGCCAGTGAAGCGTTGTTTACCATTGAGAGAACATTACCCAGCGCGCTCTTTCAAACATTCACAATACATTTTTTGTCTTTTTTGGTGGTTTAGTGATTGTCACTGTGAAATAAGTCACCATGGGTCCAAAGAAGCTTCCTAGTGGCACCCCAGTTGTAAAGAAAGTGAGGAACACCATCGAACTGAAGAAAGAGATTATAGAAAAATATGAGAGTGGCGTACGTCTGAGTGAGCTTGCCAGGATGTACAAGAAAACCCCATCTACTATCAGCTCTATCCTGGCAAAGAGAAATGAGATCAAGGAAGCTAATGTTGCAAAAGTGGTTGATGTGTTAACGAAAAATAGATCGAAAACAGTGGATGAGGTTGAGAAGTTGTTGATGGTGTGGATCAATGAAAAACAGATAGCGGGTGATAGTATTTCCACGGCGATAATTTGTGAATAGGCAAGGAAGTTGCACGCAGATCTTGTCAAGACAATGCCTGCAACCAGTGGTGAGGCGAGTTATTTTATAGCCAACAAAGGCTGGTTTGACAGGTTTAACAAATGTAGTGGCATACACAGTGTTGTGAGACATGGTGAGGCAGCCAGCTCAGACAAACGTGCAGCTGAAAAATTTGTGCAGGAATTTGAGGGGTTCGTAGACACTGAAAAATTTGAACCCCAACAAGTGTTTAATTGTGATGAAACAGGCCTGTTTTGGAAGAAACTGCCCAACAGGACCTTCATTACTCAGGAGGAAAAGGCACAGCCAGGATACAAGCCTATGAAAGACAGGCTAACTCTTATGATGTGTGCCAATGCCAGTGGTGATTTTAAAGTGAAGCCTTTACTGGTGTATCACTCAGAAAATCCCAGACCCTTCAAGAAACACAGTGTTGACAAGAATAATTTGTGTGTGCATTGGAAGGCTAACACCAAGGCATGGGTCACTACGGAGATTTTCAAGGAATGGTT
>WNWK01017392.1:0-42562 GCA_009830355.1 Cherax destructor | reverse complement strand
TAAAAAAATTTGACAGTAGTTACAAGTTTGTAGAAAATTCTTCTTTTCCCTGGACAATGTTTTCAGTGGTCAGTGGAATAAAGGTCCTTTTACCCCTCTGCAAAAAGTCGGGAATATTTGTGTTGGTGATTCCGGAAGATATATAAACCGTTTTTGTAACAGAGATGGGAAGGGAGACAAATTTTTTGGTTCCTTTTTTAAATAGTAAAAGGTTCGATAATATCATAACAGGTAATGGGGAAACCCTTTGCCCAGTGCTGAGGGACTGATTTTGGGAAGGAAGGAGACAAGAGCTACGGGTATGTACAGAATAGCTATAGATTTAATTAGACAAGAGAGGGGCCCTGATCATATAAACATTTTCCCTAGGGGAGGGGGGGTGAAGGGATGTCTAGGGCAATTGATAAATTGGCCAAAGAACTGCAATCTTATTATTGAAGACTGGGGTATAATTAAATTTGGGGGGGGGGGATGAGTTGCCCGATTTTAAACTGCTGATTTACATAATAATGGGGACTCTAAGAAATAAAATGATGAACTAAATTAATTACGTGTTCGGATGTTTATATATTATTGCTGTAAGAGACGCTTCCCGAAAATAAAGAAACGTTTTTGGGAAGAAAAAAAGGCTAAATTGCCACAAATAGAGAAAATGGAAAGGGGAGGTGGATTGACATTTGCCAGAAATTTTAAACTGTTGTTTTGACTTGATATGAAGGGGGGACACTGAATTTGTTTGGATAAAATTTCGGAGATTTGGGAAAATTTAATCTTCGGAGGATTTCCCAGGCTTATAAACCTTGATAGAAAACGGGAAATTTGATTGGAAAATTTTAAGGTCTAGATACGAGAATGTTGTTAAGGGGAATTTTAAATTTAATTAAATACGTAATTGAACAGGGAAATTTTTTAGGGCTTTCTTTTTATAAAGATTCAGATTGTTTTTTTAAAAAGTTTAACAGAACCAACTAGAAAACAACGTTGACATGGGCTTTAAAAACATCCTTATTAATAATCTTATTAATGATATGTATGAGAATAAAGATTAAAAAAGATATGCCCCCTTAAAATTTTTCAGGCAGCTAATTACAGTGACCAAAAATGTCCCCAATTTTTTACTTATTTACTCAGTTTTTTAGGCAAGATACTTAAAATTGAAATTAAAAAAATTTTGAGATAGTGACCAAAAGAAGTTGTGCCCCCATCAAAATCACTAGTAAAGGCTCAGAAAAAAAAAGATTAAAAACCAAAAATCCCGGGCCGATGAACTGTTCAAGAGTTATAAAGGGTACAGGCTTTGGGGGGAAAAGTCCATAAACCTCAAAAGTATTTGATAGGTTCTCCCATAGTAACAAAAAAAGATAAAAACATATATGATAAAATATATAATTTTATTAATTTTTGTAGAACTTAAATAAAATAAAACATGATTAATACTTAAATAAAAGCAGAAGATGGAAGCCCGCGGGCCGATGTTCTAGGTTTAGCTATGATTCGGGGGTTTTTTGGATTATTTTTATTATTTCAAGGAAGCGCAAACCGAGGATTATACGGTTTGTGGGGATGGAAGGTATTCGCAATTGGGGAACCCAGGCACAGCCCATTTCCCTAGATAAAGAGCCCTCACCAGCATCAAGGAACCTCCCGAGGGGTGTTTTAAAGCTGAGCCAGTGTTGATGTCTTTAAAAATGATCGTGACTTTTGTACTCAGGAAAAAAAGTGTGACACTAACAAGTGCAGCGATTCTGCAAAAAACTTACTGTGACCCTCTGAAAACCCGTCCGAAGCATATATTCACCAGTCGTGGTGGGGTAACAACTGGAGAACGGGTGAATTATGGTATGAAATGCCAGTATCTTTGCCACGACGGAAAAGGGAAAGGAGTTTTTTATATCACCCCAAATTTCACTGCAGGAGGTTTGGGAAAAATGCCAGGCCTGATCTAAGAAAATCGCTGTCTTATTTCGCATTTTCAGATGACCCGAGCCGACTCAATGCTAAAAAAAAGAATCGAAAATTACAACCCCGAAAAAAATCCCACTGATAGGCGTATGGTTTTTAAAAAAGAAAGGGGAGGAAATAATTATTTTTACCTCCGAGTCAAAATTAGGTCGTTGAACCCAAAAAATATAAACCTAAACAAAGAAGCTCTTGTTAAGCTAAATTAAACAAAATACAAAATCACTAAACAGGATTGTTTGGGATACAGACTTAAAGGAGCCGAAAGTCAAGGACTGAATTTTGGTTGGGGGGACCAGTCAACTGACACGGGGTGAATAAGGGGGGAAGGGGTTTAATGGTAATAAGTGGAAAAGGGAAAAATGTGATAACTTTCACTAAGCAGGAGACGGTCATTAGCTTAAAATTATAGACCAATTAGCCTAATTTCCATTTTGGGAATGTTGATGGAATCAATAATTGAAAATATTGCAGGAATCAATGAATCATTGCAATTTTTTGCAAAAAGCAAACTCCGACAAATTTACTAATTTTTTCGCTAAGGTATTTCGAGGTGGATCTGGTAATGAATTTAATAAAAAGCAAACACACCGGGAGGGTCGACCGGAGGTATTCTGGGATCAACCCCCCCGGGGCCAGTCCATGCCCGGGCCCTTCGAAGGACATTTATTAGAAAATTTGTCCGGGGAATGCCCCTTCTAACATAAAAACGTTGAAGACAGTAAAACGTATAGGCGGAGGTTTTTGGGGAGGGTGGTTTCCCTGGTTGGATCCTGTATGCAATATTTTAGAAAATCTGTAGTTCCAGTATTATGCCTTTGGTGTCGGTGACGCGATTGGGGGCTTGACATCATCGACATCTTGGTCTTGTTCGGGGAGAACGAGTTATGCCTCGACCCAACACCAAAAGACCAGTGGAATCCCTTTTGGAGGATCTTTTATTTTTAAATGTTTCTTTACTGGCATTTCGATGCTGATCAGGCGGACCAAAAGATTCTACCTGTTTTGCCAAATATTTCTTGGGACAGTATCCACAGGGGGTGGTGGGGAGCCCGCAGTGGGAAATTAGAGGTGGGGCTGCTTGTAGTGGGGCTTTGATGATGATGTTTTATTGGGAAAAATTCATTTTCTTTTGCAAAAGGAGTATTCATGGCAACATCACCACATGGGGCACTATGAATAGAGGGCTGTTCCATGGTTGATTTTTTATGATAGCTTTTCATTGAGTCTCAATCCCCCATAAAGAAAAATGGAACTAAAACGGGAAAGGCTTTTTGTTATGTAGATACTTTTCTTCAAGGAAACAAGGGCAGGTTTTTAAACTTTAGAGAAGTTTGTCATGTGGGCTTTCACAGGAGGGCGTCAAGGAAACGAAGTTTGCCATCATTTTCGAGTTCAAGATAAACTTTAAATTGTAGTCGGGAGCATTGATCTTTTTGAAATGTCTCGGGAAGAAAACCATATATCCAACGTATCTTAGCGGGTAACGGTTTTGGGGAATAAGGGTGTAAACTCGGCTCTACGTCTCCAGTCCTCGTTTTCTTGAGACACAACAAAATTTTTTCCCGTTTAATTTCCATCTTTTCTGGGGTTGTAGACTCAAGGCAAACTATCGTCAACAAACCGCCCATGGAACACCCTCTGCAGTTCATAGTCCCCTTTATTGGTATGTTGCCAGAATACTGCTTGGCTTTTTCCGGGAGTAACATAAACGTTTCATCATAAATACATCATCTATCAAAGACCTCACTAGGAAACGTACCCCCCACCCTCACTTTCACAGCGGGGGTCTACCATTCCCCGTGGTCTGTCCCCGGAAATTTAGGGGAATCAGGCATACATCTTCGGGCCCCCTGAACGAGCATCAAATGCCGGCTCCGTACCCCCCACAGGGACTCCCCGGAATATTTTTTTTGAACTGGGTCGAGGAACAATTCTTCTCACCGAACAAGTCCTTTGACGCCGACGATGTCGGATGCCTGGCTAATCGGGTCACCGACACCAGAGAGCGTAACACTGGCGCAAATTTTTAAAAAATTAGGATAAAAATACCCAAACCCGGCAAAGCACCACCTACCTAACAACACAGGGGTCACATGATTCATCTCTCCCCTCCTCATCCCAACATGGCATCTTCAGGTCACCATGCTCACCCACCTCGCTCTCAACCTTTTTTTATAGTAATTTTAACCTCTGTAGTAAAGGATCTGGTCAAAGGGCCTAAACATTTTTCCCAATAAGATGTCCTATTTGAAGACAGAACACTGATGCAACCTTGGGGAAACTTTTTTTTTTTGGAAAGTTTCCCCACACGGGTTCATCATTAATAGAAAGCAGAAAGGGGGGGAGGGGTTGAGGTAATCAGTCCCTTGGCCCTAAATCGTGTGTTCAGTCCTTCACTCTTTTAGAAAGTACAGTATATGGTCAGAAGTGAATTATGTATTATAGTCAGGGGAGGGAAGCAGAAGGAGGGGACCATTGAAAACCCTCTCGGGTAGGTTTGTCCAAAAGGGTTTGGGCAAAATATTGGGAAAATTTTGTATCACCTTCTGCTTGTTTTGGCGGAAAAACCACTATGTGGCGAAACTTTCAAAAAAATTCCCCTATGTTGCAAGCGTCTCAACTTCAACCGTCGATTTTCAAAACCATATACACATCCTTAATTAATGTCCTTTGGGGTTTGTATTTAAAAAAAGCCATGGAGGGGGGAAACGTCTACAATAAAGATACCCCAGATGTTTGAAAATTTTTTTTTCACTTTTCTGTATTGTTTCCATTCATGGAATTTATATTTACGTACTGAATCAACTCACCCCTTCCCGTTATATGTTT
This sequence comes from Cherax destructor, assembly GCA_009830355.1. Lineage (NCBI taxonomy): Eukaryota > Metazoa > Arthropoda > Malacostraca > Decapoda > Parastacidae > Cherax > Cherax destructor. The sequence goes on along the minus strand of WNWK01017392.1, from coordinate 37,771 downwards.
TAAAGGAACAATTTAAACCCCTTTAATATGACACTCAGCAATCATATCCCCAACCTTTAAATAACACCATGTTTCAGTTTTTGCAATGACATCAAAATTTACACATACCAAACCCAATTCGTTAATTTTATTTCTGGCATGACTATTTGCTAAAATACATTAATATGGCCCTTTTTTTAATTCACCTTTTCTTTTTTCTCATTTTTGTTTTTTTTAAAAACCCTCACATGTTAAAATACTGCCAAACATAGGGTCCTACTAATGCAAGTTAAACGGGGAAAAACAGTTTAATTTATCAACACAAACGTTAAGACCCCCTCACTAGTAAGGTACTCCAATAAAAACCTTTCTTTACACAACCCTTCAGATGACTTACTTTTCAACATTCAAACCCTATTACTACTAATCCCGAAAACTTCTGCCACACAAGCCTGAACACTATACTGTACTCACACAAGCCTGAACACTATACACTAACCCTGAACACTATACTGTACTACAAACCGAAACTATATGATAAAAGCCTGAACACAACTGTCCCCCAAATAAAAAAACCCTTTTTTACTCACACAAGCCCTGAACACTATCCCTTAAACAAAAGCCTGACACTATACTGTACTCACACAAGCCTGAACATTTACTGTACTCACAAAGCCTGAACACTATACTTACTCACACAAGCCTGAACACTATACTTACTCAAAAGCCTGAACACTATACTGTACTCACACAAGCCTGAATCATACACAAGAATACTTAGACAAGCTATTACTTTAGGTAAAACAAAACTAAAACACCGACCACTACACCTAGCTTGATGCATCATTTTCTTTGTAAAATACCCGCAGGGTTTACAAGTCAGTTACTTATGCCACAACACTCAATTGACATATTATGTTTAATAAATAAATATACGCGTGGTAAACAACAGCCAATCGGTGCATTCTGCACGTTACATAGGTACAAATACCATACATACATAAATAACCCCAAAAACAAACATTAAACCCCCACCCTCAACAAAACTATACACACTACCCACAAAAGACATGTCACCCACATCCCAACCACCTGTATATAGTATGGTCACCATAACTAATGGTGAGACAAGACATGCATGGATATAATTTTCCATATCACCTCAGAACCTTGCCATCAAGAAATAAAAACAATAAATGGAAACCCCAAAACCCTTTTCACATAACTTCAAACTTTATAGGTGAGAAATCACCCTTAGGATGCACAAGCTCATGTAAAAAAAAAAAACACAATCAACAAACGCAAAGAGAATGCTATGATTACACATTGTACAACAACTCAAACATCTACATCCATGTGTTTGTCCTGGTACTCGACTGTACACACATCAGACTTTTTGGGCCATGGAAGACCACCATGACTACACTATCACACATATTTCACTCCCACCACATACAGCACAGCTTCAAAACCCATCCACACTCACAAACAGGCACGTTAGTGTACATAACTCTCGTATTTAAGGCCTACAAAAGGCCAGTATACTTGAACCACACCACCAAAATCCAACACCAACTTTCCCAAACAACATGTGGTCTAGAAACCCATAAACCTCCTCCCTTTCACTCATTCATCCTACTAAAACCCAAGCTACTGGACTCCCTTTCCCCCGGGGGACTAGCCTGCCATTTACCCCCATACGTTACAAATTCCTAACTTGCAAAAACCCTATACCCTTCTGAAAAACCCATCTCCCAGCTTCCTGGAAAATTACCACACTTAGCCTATAAAGTCCCTCTTCAATGCCCGTTTCATCCTACCTCTGCGGTCCTCTTTGCTCATGAAATAAACACAAATCTGTAACTAGATACATCACCTTTTTTCCCGCACCCCCCCCCCCCCACCTTAAATTTTGCCCCCTAATACTGACAACCCATTCCAAACCCACCATAGTACACGACTAAACCATTCCCCACTCCCCCATCTGAAAAAATAAATCACAAAAACCCTTTTTTTACACCACAGAATTTACCCTCCTAATCCTTCAATTATATAATGCAACCCCGGGGAAAGTATCTCTATAAAAATCGGATATCTTCCCCAAAATCCAGGGTTTATAAAACACCCCAAAACCCCCCAAGTCCAGGGGATACCCCCCTCCCTCCACCCCATAGTGGACCTCGCATTCAAACCTAAAACTCCCCCTTTTTAAGTGTTTTTTTTGTAAGTGTTTTTAAAAAGTATTTTGGGTCTGAAAAGGACTAATCTAATTTTCATAAATTTCGGGAATAAATTCTTTGTAACAACCTTGAACAGCATTCTGGAATGAGGTGAGTTTTGGAGTGTTTGAAAGCAAGGGGGCCACTGACCTACTCTCCCCGCCTCTCTGGTTCCCACCTTCATATGCCCACTCCCCCAACTGCATGATTACCCCCAGCATGGCCTCACAATCATGCAAAACCCAGCCCCCACCACCTACTGACATCTGCACACCTTCAGCCTCCTCCCCCCCCCCTACCCTCAAGCGCATTTACATCATACTAAGGGGTTCAGTGATATAAACCCCCGTCCTTCCCGATGTTGGGGGCATCACCACATTCTCTTTAGCCATTCAAAAACCCGAACCCCAGACATACCACAAAACCGGGTGCAACTGCCCCATCACATTGCAACAGGGTAACCACACCCCATGCCATTGGTTTTTGTAAAATGTGTGGCACCTACGCTAACCTGATCAACGTTGGGCTCCCAAGCACGCCCCGGCAATTTCCCTGAATTAACTTCCCCGCCTCCCACACAACCTGCATATATATCACACCACAAATCTTTACCTGTTTCCCAACAGCCCCCCTACCCAAACCCCCACCTCCCCACACCCTCTTATATTTCCCATTCCCTAAAGGGCTTTCAATACTGCCCTTTCCCCCAAACATTTGTATGATAGAACCCCACCCTCCCCCCTCCCCCCCTCCCACAAGAACCATCTATCACTACAAACCTAAAAAGGGCCCTCCCTCCCCCCCAACCACCCCTCCCCCCCACAAATACTTGTATCGCCCATAAAACGGACCCACTATAAAACACTTGGACGGGAACCCCCCTCCGAAAACCCTTACCAGGGTATTTTGACCCACCCCCCTTTTCCGCATCCCCAACCACCACAATATAACGTTCTCGATAACGACACGACCCCCGCTCAAACCCTCCCCAGCACAAAAAACCAAAAAAAAGCCCCCTTCCCCCATCATAAGAACCCCAGAAATGAAAAACCCGCCCCCCCCTTTTCCCCCCGCCGCATCAACGAAGCCCCTATCAGAACATCCCCTCATTCATGCCCTATTAACCCATAGACCTACCACTTTCCTTTAATCACCATTTTTATACGATTTTCCAATTTTTTTAAAATTTGATCACCGCACAGGATATGGCTCTATAATCCCCACTTACCTTGCGTTCCCCCTTGGACACAAGGACCACTCCCGCCATACTCTAATTCACCCATCACCCCCTCCCTTTCATTTCATTAAACAGTTAACTAGAAAACCCCCAATATGAACCAATTATGACATAAAAATCCTGGGCAACCCATCGACCCATGCCTTACCTCCCCATGCCCACAATGCCTGCCATACTTTTCCGTTTAGGACACCACGCGCCCATCCCCTTTTGTGACACTGCAAACTGCCCATTACCTGCAATGCCTCCTCACTAACTCCCCCACTTGCATGTATATCGAAACCAAACATCCATAACCCCAAACCCCAGTTGTCAACCTTGACCCCCCTTCCCCCTTTCCCAACATGCACCCGAACCCCCTCACCCCATTGCCCCTCCCCTCTTCCTCTGCCTGGGGCCCGGCTGATGGCCTTACCCCACAAACAACCCCCAACCCCAACACTCACCCACCATTAAAAAGATAATTTTTGCAACACAAGCAAGGGGTTTTCAATCCCCCTCTCTGCCATGTCCTTTTTCCCCCCAAAAATCTCTTAGCTTCAACTTCCTTGCCGTATTGTTGTGGTAACCCCCCCTCCCAAATCCCCCTGCCCCCCCATGATCGAAAAGCAAAATTTAAAACCCCCCCCCCGTACCTTCACATAAATTTATAAGTATAGCCGCATTCCCCAATGCAAAAACGTGTGTTCCCAACCCTCACCCCACCCACATCCCTTTTCCACCCCCGAACAAATCCCCCCGACTGCTGAACAATCCATGCCTCAGGCTCACATCCTTCTGACGATAAGAATTCCAACCCCCAAAGATGGGCACCTCAGGACAAAAAAAATGGTACAACAGAACCTCTGTCCAAAAAACGATTTAATCTTTCTATCACCTTTTACTGGGCCTAAACACATACTAAAACCCCCCTATTCCCCCCCCAACCCCCCTCTACCCACACCTCCCCCCCCTCTTACAATGAACCCAAACGGGGTAGTTTCTAATCAGTATCACCACCCCCCCTTTCAGTCTCATCGAATGGGCCCCATCACATCAAACCATCAAGAGTCAGGGTAAACCCCTAAAGTTGTGCTCCTGCACAAGCCCCCTACTTTGTATCGTATCAAAATTCAAGAAATCATTGCTTTTTATCAGCCCTTTAAAATTTGATGTTGATTGGAACATTTAAAAAATTATGGGGTTTTCCCTATTTCTGCACATTTTTATCACTACACTGGTGTTACCCCCCCTATAACCACCCCCCCCTTAGCCTCCCTTTTCACCGGGCCCCATCCCCTTAGGACCCCCCGAGCCTCGCGACACTTCCCCCCAAATTTTTTCCCCTTTTTGGGCGGGGGGACATCCTCAGAGTCTGATGACACAGCTGCACTTTTCCCGGACTCTTCCCCCCGTGCATTTGGTCCTCCCTGATGCATTCCCGTGAACATCCCCCACCCATAAACATCTGGGGGGTGCCCCCTTTACCCCCTCAGAACCACCACTCTGCACACCTTTCCACCTTGGGAAAGGGAGGGGCAAAATTACCGGCCCCAACCTGAACCCCACAAGTCATTCCCAGACTTGGGACCCCCATGTCGCCCCTTTTCCCCCCCTCAAAGCATTCGACTCCCCCTGTGCTTCTCCAACATCTGCGGGGCTGCAGGAAGAGTCCACAGTCCACCCCAGTGACAGTACTCCTCCTTCCCCACTCCAAGATAAACGCTGCTCTAGCCCTGGCACTGCCTTCAGGGGGCTTCAACACCTCCACCCCATGCTCTGTACTTTACTACGGCTGTGCTGGTCCTCACACTATGCCATGTGATCAAACACACCACATAGATGACAGGTGTTGCATTGTCCCTTAAGTCACAAACACCTGCTTTTTGAAGTCTGCCAGTTCGACCTATGATATATGGTGGTGTTAATGTCATCATGTAAAAAAACCCCACAAACCAGCAAAACCCTTCCGACCACCGCCAAACCGGCCAGGTCAATCGTGCCATAGAGTCAAAACGCATGTAAGTCCACCCTTTACTTCAAAAGGATGTTCCCAATTTTTACCCAAGATAGAATCGGGGCACATCATGAAGCCGCAATTTACTGCAGTGTTTGGTGGGGCCCACTTCTTTGGGACCGCTCCACCATTCGCCATGGGGACTCCCCATTCAAACTTCCAAGATACGCGTGCCCATTTAATGCCACCCCATATGTCAGCATTTCAAGGGATAGGTGTCCTCAGTATGGCTAGCAACAGCAGATGGCAGTAGAGCCATCACAACTCCTAGCAACTCAAGTACACCGTGTTGCACCCCTTCTTCCTGCCTATGCCTTTTTGGGAAAAATTTAAATTTTTGGGTGGATTTACGGGCCCCCAAGTCTGATGGGAGTGCAGTAAGCGCAGGACAAACAAAGGGCGTCTAAATATAAAAAGTTGTGTTAATGGGAGATTTTAATTTTTAGAAAAATTATTGGAACAATGGACGGTAATCATGAGTCTAGTGACTTTTTTATACGGTTCAGGTTTTTTTAAAAGATTGTACAGAACCAACTAGAGGTACCCTTTGCTTGATTTGGTTCTTGCAACAAAGAACCCAATTAATAATCTTGAGGTTTGAAGGTTTGGGGGAAAGCGATCACAAATCCTTAGTTTTAATATATCATGGAATTCCCAGGTAACCAATCAAGCCCCGTTCCAGACTTTCTGAGCCGACTTCATTACGAAATTACCTAGGGGGGCAAATTGGGATCCCATATGGGTGGGGTAGGTGGTTTTTGCCATTATGACGTTTTCCCAGAGCATAGTTCTAGCTCCCCGCAATTTTTGTTCCAAGTAAAATTAGATCTAACAAAAATTATCCAAAAAGATGAACAATGGGTTAAACATTCATTGGTCGAAAGAGAGGATATATAGGAGTATAAAAAGGGGGATGGACGATAAGAAATCAATATTTTAAATTAAAGAGAGAAAAAAAAAAGAAAAAACAAACGAAAGGGATTATGAGGCAAGGCCCAAATTCGAAGACAACCCCAAAAGGGTTCTTTCAGGAAACAGAAGTGATTAGGACAAGATGGGCCCCTTAAAAAAGAACTCATGACAGATCAGGACAGTGATAAGGATATTAAATTTCAATACTTTTTTCCCCTCATTTTTTAAAGGGAAGATACTAGTGGAATTGAAAAAAAAATTTATGAACAGAAGATAATAGACTTGCTCGCTGGGGAACTAGTGCATGGTCCTCACATAAAAGACAAAAAAACCAACAAACCCCCACCCCTGATGAACTGTTTGCAAGATTTTTAAAAGGGAAATTTAAAAGAGAACAGAAATTTGGAAATCTTTTTAATATATCACACAAACTGACATGGTGCCAACAAGTGGAAAAGGGGTGTAATACCATTTACAAGGCAGGTGACAGGTCCTTTCTTCGAACATAGACCAATATGCCACCCCAAAGTTGGGAAATTTATGGCAATAATTAGAGGCAATTCACCCTCTTGAAAGCAAAATTAAAATGAACTAAACGGTTTTTCAAAGGGGGTTCCCGCCCACGAATTTACTAACTTTTTCACTAAGGTGTTTGAGGGGGTAGATCTGGGAAGTATGATATTGTGTATATAGACTTCAGTAAGGGTTTTATAAAGTTCCCCCACCAGAGGCTACTGAGGAAACTTAAGGCACAGGGAAAAGGAGGAGAAATTTTTTTTCCCGGATGAGGATGGTTGAAAATGGTGGCAGAGAGTTTGCATAAATGGAGAAAAAAAAAAAAAAAACAAAAGGGGGGACGTTCAAGCGGTTTTCACAGGGGCCGTTTTGCCCCCGTTTTTCAATTAATAAAAAAAATAGATGAGGAATAAATAGCAACATAAGTAAATTTTGATGACAAAAATAGGCCGTCCAATTTATTCAAATGAGGACATTAGAGCACCCAGGATGATTTTAAAGACTGACAGTGGTCGGAGAAGTGGGAGATGGTTTAATGTAAACAAATGCAAAGTTTAAAAGTTGGGCAGGATAATAACCACCAATATAAACTGAATAATGGATCTTTTTCTGTGATTGCGGGAAAGGTTTTTGGAGTTTTGTTAGTAGTAATCTGAAACCAAAACAACAGTGCATAAGTGTTCGCAATAAAACAACAGAATCTTTGCTTCATATCAAAAGTATAAATAGAAGTCCCAGGTTGCTTCAACTCATATATCTTTGGTTAGGCCTCATTTAGATTTGCTGCCAGTTCTGGGCACCAAAAGAAAGGATATAAATGCACTGGAAAACGTACAGAGGGGGATGACAAAGATGATCCCTGTATCAGGGAAACTTTCCTATGAGGATAGACTGAAGGGGCCCCGAATCTGCACCCCTGGAAAAAGAATTGGGGGGTATGATTGAGGGAAAAAGGAAAACAGGTATAAATAAAGGGGAAAAAAGGGGCTGAAAATATCCAGCAAAATAGGGCTCCAGCAATGGTTTTAAATTGGAAAAGTTCAATTCGGAAAGGGTATGGGAAAACACTGGGTTTTGGGAATAGAGTTGTGGATGGGAAAACTCCGAGAGTCTAGATGCAAGACGTTGTGTAGTTTTAAAAAATTTGGGTTGATAAATACATGAGGGGTGGGATGGGTGTGAGTTTGGACCTGACTGCTTGTACTCCCGGTCAGTTGCCGATAATTTTAAGTGGTGTGCCCGACTACCTGGAACTGACCCAGGTGGGTCTCCCAGATAATTATATGAGGGGGGGTTGGGTGTGATTTGGGTCCTGACTAGCTTGTGCACTAGGTCAGATGGGTGCCCTTCCTTAAGTAATGAACCTGACCGGGATGGGTCGGGGCATTGGTTTAAACCTGTTGGAATTTAACTGCCCCCCTTTGGTCCAGGGCCCCCCAGTGTTCCTTTTTTGTTTTATGTTCTTAAGTGACAGGAGAGAGACAGCGAAAATCCACCAACATCAAGGTTGGGAAAAATGACAGTTAATGTTATTATCAAAACCCCAGTGTTACTCGATGACTGTTATTAAATTCATAATATCGCTTAAGTCAATATTTCCAACTCGTTATTTTCTTCCAAAACCCATCCCTTTAACTAATTGTATTTTAAAACCCTAACAACACCCTAACTGAACTGTGAGAAAACTCACACCTACCCGGGATAAGTGAACCCCATCCCTGGTCCTATTTGTCAATTAAGGGTACTGTATTACCCTAGTGTTTTCCAACCCCCAAAATCCCTGCTCACAACTATTCATTTCCAACACCCCTTTTTGGGGAAATTTCCACATAAACAGGGGGTGCCCTTCCTATTTTGTATATTGATTTTCTTATTCTAACTAAATCCCCTTGACGTTTCCACATCATTGCCTCCATCAGAGGCAAATAACAGGATTGATCCCAACCATTCATGATGTCAAGCCGGTTTAAAAATTCCCCCCATCCCAGTCCCGGAAAGCAAAACCCTCTGCCCTTTCCCTTCAAGAGAAGGTTCTATCCATGTAACTAATCTGACTGCCCCCAAAAAGTGCAATGTTCCTCCCTTTACAGTGTCCATACTGATTCCCACCCAATTTTTTTAGCTTAAAAACCGGGAGGCCCGGGAGTTCGAATTCCGGAAGGTTTGGGGGAACATTAGGACGTTTTTCAAAAGACACCTCCCGTCCATGTTCACTTTCAGATAAATATTGTCCCGGGGGATCACATCTTGGGAAAAAACTGATCTAATTTGCCCAAAATGCTCTGCTTTGGGCTGTTTTTTATATAGTAGATGTCATTGATGTTAGCTAGGTCTGTTCCTTGTACATGTACTTGTAGAAATAAAGATATTATTATTATTGTTTCCTCGCCCCGACATTCCCAGTAATCGACTCACATTCGGGGGAGCATAGAGAATGGGTTCGAATTTTGCACAGTAGCCCCTTGGTTCTGTCGTTTATCCCCCCATCCATCCTTTTGGGACCCCAGCTTCATTAAAATTGCCTGGAAAACCCCCGGGTTCCCCTTCTTGATTTGGGGTTTTTAAAAACAGAAGGATTATTTTTGAACCTTCTTTTCCCCAGTCAACCCCGACTGAGTTTAGCCCCCCCCAGCCCCTTTTGCCGTTTGGGGTAGAGTTGCTCAGGAGAACATTTTGGTTGAGTTCCAAAGGAGCACACTAGATCAAACTTTATTTTAGCGGTACATGTCAAACTGCCGACGAAAGTCACGTCACAACTGTCGAGCAAGGTACACGCCACAACGGGTCGACGAAAGTACACGCCAAAACCCTTTTTCGACCCAAATAAGTCACAACCGCCGACAAAAAGGCCCTCCAACCGTCGACGAAAGTACAAGCCAAAACGGAGCAAAGTAAAAGTCAAAAACTGTCGGGGAAAAGACTCCCAACGTCAGCAAGGTACACACGCTTGGGTGCTCATCACGCTCCTTCAGATCTAAAACGCACCTGAGTTTTTTTTACAGCTCATAATAGTTTAATTTTCCCTTTAATGCCTGAGAAATGTAACCCTGATTACTTTTAATGAAACCCCAAAGGAGCTTCACAATGTTAAAAAAAATGTTTTATAATACGGGAAGGCCCCCTAAAGTTTTTAAAACCAAAAGGGCTGAATGCTTTTTTGGTCCTGGCCACGAAACCCGGGGAAAATTTCCCAGGTGAACGAGTTTGCTCTTCAGATCTGTTAAGACATGCCTAAAAAGGGTTTTTTGGGGGGCATTGGGCATGCCGGGAAATTAGTTTTATGGGGGCCCCTTTTCTTTTTTTTTGGGAAAAATATGTTAAGTTGTTTTTTTTTGAACTTTAAATTTCGTATTTTCTTTATCGCTACCAAATCTGATATTTTTTTTTTCCTAAAAAATTCCCTTCGATAAGACTATCTTGCCGGTAATGCAATAAGTTTATGGAAACGAAATATAATAAAAAAAAAATAAAAAGGAAAGTTTAAGGAAACCGTGTTGGGGGAAGAATTTTTACATTATTGTAGTATCATTTTGTCTTGGAAGGTTTGTATCAATTGTTAAAATGACATCCGGTTGAGTTGATATTATTCAATTGGTTTGGGTGTTTTCCCAAAACAATCAGGGGGAAAACCAGAATTTTATAGTATATCTAGGATTTCATAAAAACGTTTATTATTTTTGCCCCCCCATAAATTTGATTTTTAAAAATATATTTAAACATAAGAAAATAAATTTTTAAAAAAAAATTTGTTTAAATGCGATCCACATGTTTCAAATTCAATGAAAATGATACCCGTTAAATTTTTTTATTGTTTTTTAACTGGTTAAATTTTTTATAAAAATGGGTAACAAGACTTGTTGGCCTACAACTTTGCCGAGGGATTTAAACTTGGCCTACAACTGTGCCGAGGGAGTGCAACTTGGCCACAACTGTGCCGAGGGGGGAAATTTGGGCCAAAACTGTGCCGGGGGAGTGCAATTTGGCCACAACGGGCCGGGGGAGTGAAAAGATCCCAAATTTTTCCCAAAGGTTTTTTGCAAAAAACAAAAAAAGAAGAAGACTAAAATAAAAGAAAGACAAGAAATTTTTTGGCCGAGCTAAAACACGACAAGATGATGTCGGTTTAAATTTTCCCCTTGGAGGGATTGGTGATTTTTTGAAATTGTTCAAACAACTTTATGATTCGAAGAAACCCAAAAAAAAGGGACGGGAGTTGATGTTTTTCTAATCAATTTTGTCGTCTAAGGTGGATTTTATAAATTTTTCCAGGGTTTATTTAATTGAAAACAGAAACATCAACATCAAAAAAATTATCTTTATTGAACGAGGGCTAAATTACAGAGGTTTATCGCCTAAACATACCTTTGTGGGGAAAAACCCCCACCGGGGGGCGAAACTTTTCCAATATAGGATCACATCACACTGCTTATTTTGGTTTTTTTCCATTGTGTCTATTTCTTCCATTTATTTCCAAAATATCGAAAAAGGAAACCAATGGGGCCCAAAAATATTTATTGCAGCCACCGTTCTCCAAGGACGAATTTGTGAACTAGAAGATTCCTGTTGGGGAAAAAATTTTACTTCCACGCCCAGCCTTGATGTGTATGTCCAAAGATATACAAAAATCAGTAAAATGATAAACAACCAAAGCAAATAAAAACCAAAAAAACAGAGGGGAAATTTAATCCCCTTTCAAGACATTCTGGATAGTGACCCCATCTAACACTGAAAGAGATTTGTGATTATGTCAACATTCCAGAGAACATCCATTTGCAAAAAGAGACGTTAAATTGGCCATGATAAAAAAATCTGATAATAAAATTAGTTTTGTAGACCAAAACAACAACAAAAATTAAAACCCGCCATTTCATCGACGCTCAAGTTAATCAATAGGGAAAAAAAACTACGCCCCAAAATACTCCGTTAGGGAAAGGGTGGGAAACGGATTAGGGAAAACGCTCCCGGAATCATTTTCAGTCTTAAGAGGATTTGGGGGTGCAGACTAGCTAGACAAAAAAATTTGGGAAAAACACCAATTTCCCCCACTCACTTTAAATTTATTTTTTTTTTCTCACGTGTTTCCGTATTTTAACTGACCACAAAGGTAACAGTCAACCGGGACGTCTTTCAATTTTAAGAGGAAAAAAGAACCAAAAGCGATGAAATAAGAGATCGATGGAAAAGCACAAACTGCTATAACAGGAAGAATCCAAGACCTTTTTCGGATATACTTTAAAGTGTTTACAAAGAAAGAATGAAAATTTTTATCTAATGACTGGTTTTTTCAATTTAAGAAGGGAAGAGCAAGCAGCCCAACAGTGTTGAAGAAGGAAGAACGGATTTTGGGTGAACAATGAGGGGGATGGAGCGTCGCTCAAACCAGACCCTGGCATTAGTGACCCCACCTGAAGACGCCCAGTCTTACCTGACTTTCGGGGGCGTCGTACGAAATTGGGGTTTAGAACAATTGTTTGGCGTCATTTTTCAAATAAAAAAAGCCCTTTTGAAATTGAAAATGAAAAACTTGAAGAGAACTATTAAATTTTGTAAAAAATTTTTAATTTTGTTATTTTAGTGTATCGTAATAAAATGTTCACTTAATATGAGGAACAAAAAAACCCTGTCAAATCTGGATACCTATAATGAAAAATACTAAAAAAATTTTTGAATTTCAAAACTAGCCATATAAAAAAAAAAAATGATGTCCTATGAAATTAACCCCGGATGGCACATGTTTACGGGAAGATTTTTACCCTTCCTTTAGGATGCCTTTTTAAAAGGATCTAAAAAAAAAAAACACGTCCCTCAAAAAGCCTGAATCTTATGAACCCGGGGCTGATTAAAACCCGAGAGAACTTAAGGGCACACCTATGACCTAAAATTCCCCACCTACTTCAACACGCTAGTAATTTTAACAAGGGCCCTTTTAGAGTACCCCCGAGGTGTTGTAAAAACGTCCAAATTTACCACGTTTGCCCAGGGTTCAAACTCCCCTTGGGGGGAGGGGAGCCCCGCCAAATTCGATCACAAAACCCAGATGCCAAAAAAGTCCAGGTTTCCTAAGGGGTATCAACCAGATCTTATCGACACCACTGACGCTCTAGCATATGTTTTTTGGGTCCAATACCCATCTAAAAGATATGAAAAAAATAAAACTCTTTTGGATTGTATAATCAACTCCCCGAGGTTTTAACACTCGCTTTCAATCTTCCCGCATTTTTGAATACCCCAAAACATAGAAAATTAGACACAATGAAGTATAAGCACCCTTCATTGACCCCCATATTTCATTCCCACAGTGGGGCCCATCAATTGCCCAAAAAAAGCCCTAATTAGGTAGATCTACCTGAACAGATTTTTTTTTTTTGGGCGTGAAGAACTGGGTCCAAAATTTTTCCCTCTGAGGATTTTCAAGAAGATGTCAGGGTTTTATTCAGCTTTATATATTACCTATGAACAGTCTTTTTTGCATTATATTTATTCCTCAAGAAAACATTTTATGAACTAGAGGAGCTGAGGCCTTTAGCCCCCTTCATTGTCTCTGGTTCCTTTGAGGGGGGTTGGGTAATTTTTAAAAAATGCATGGACCTTTTTTTTGTCCATCATGCATATATTAAAGGCCCCCCCCAAAAAATTTTGAATGTTTATTTGTTTTCTTCTGAGTCTTTCTGGTCGCATATGACATTGGTGAAGCAGTGATTCGACATTATTTCATGGCTGGATTTATACGGGATAACTTGGCGTTTTTTGACAATTTTTCATTGGTGACTTTGTGATGCTAAAGTTGATGCATTGGTTGTAGCCCGTTTTTGCAGCACGGGGCCTTTTTACTATTATAAACTGAAATAAAGGCCAACCCTGGCGAAAGGAAGTTTGGAGCAAAATAAACACTGCTGAAATCTTTGAATTGTATTTTCCTCCACCAAGTATAAACAGATATGCAGAAGCCAAAAACAGAGACCCCCGGCTTAAACCAGCAGCAGAATGAATTGACAAGGGTGAAAACGAGTGCTACCAGTCACCTTCAAAATTCCCAGACCAACGTTATGATTGGTGAATCTAGGTACTGATCTGACGTGGGGGCCCCCGAATCGTCAAGCTCTTTTCATCGTTATGGTTTATGATTTTCTAAAATTTTTTACTGAAAAACTTTTAAAGATTTTCCATTGCCAGTTCCTACTATCATTAAACTTATTAAACTTTTTTATTGTTGATGCAAAATTTTATTTAATGATGAGTTTTTTCACTCAAAATTTGGTAAAATGGAAATCCTCTTTTATGTTCTTATAATTTTATATGGAATTTTTGAAAAAAGATTGCTTAAAAAACCTTCCCAAAGAGCTAATGGTATAGATATTTAGACATTTTTTCCTTATGCCAAGAATGTAGACATAAACCATTTCCAAATTAAAAGCTTAGCTATTCTATAAATTTTTCTTTTAATTTGAATAAAAAACCATTGCCCTTCCTAGATGTTTTTTTTTAAGGGAACATTATTTTAAATTTAAAATTTACAGAAAACCACAAATAATTTTTATGTACACATTACTCTTCACATCAAGATAGAGTTAAAGTGTCGGTTTTTTTTTTATGTTTTTGGGGCTTTAGATTTGACCAGAGTTTTAGATGAAGAAATTCTAAAATTTTAAAACAGATTTAAAATACCCAAGAAACATAAAATAAATCTTTTTAAAAAAGCAGAAATACTTTTTAAACCAAAAAGGGGCAACCAACCTTATTCAACCAAAAAAATGTTTTTTTCCCTTACCATGAAAAATTGGTTTATATGCCCCTTTTCTTAAGAATTTTAATATCAAAGTTTATTTAAAAAACTTGATACAGAAAAAACTTTTATAAAAAAACCCCCAAAAGCTGACGGATGTGTTAAACCCTGAAAATATGGGTAAAGTTTATTATGGTCAAACTGGTGTCTTGAACTAAGATTAAAAAAAAATAAATATAGCATTAGAACTGGACAAATTCTAATGCCTATTTATTATGTGAACTTTAACCATCCCAAATTTATTTTCAAAATGCTGAGAAGGTTGATCAAGCAAGTCCATGGTTGAGAGGAATATAATAGAATCATGTTTTAAAAAAAGAGTTTTGAAAATAATATAATATTTTTTTTGGTTTATAAAAATTGGACATTTATAATTAATAAAATTTGGGAAGAATTTAATGTTTTGGATAATTTTTTTGGGAAGAGTTTCGGTCTTTTCTTATGTTCCTTCACAGAGTCGAGATGTTAGCACTGTGGGGTGTTGTCTTTGTTAGTGTGATGACTGTGAGGTGTATTCTGCCTCTTTATGCCTTTTTCCAGTTTCCTTTTTTAGTTCCCTTTATAATGTGAGTAGTCACGAATGCCAATTTTCTATTTCTTTTATAGTGGTTTTTTATATTTTGATATCACCTGTTTACTGTGATCTTTTTTCAAAAAAAAAATATATATATATATATATATATATATATATATATATATATATATATATATATATATATATATATACAAAAGGGGGGAAAAAAGCACTACTACCCCGTTCCCCCCCCATCCTAACCAATACTGGGTATCTCTTCCAGCAATAAGAACATTTTTTACATTATAGGGGAGTCTGAGATTCCACCCATTAATCTTTTGTTATGTTTTTTTCAAGAATTTAAGTAAACTAAGGGGTTTTGGTCACTGTAGACGGGGACCACATGAGATGACTGACCCCGTAAATTTTAAAAAGCTCTAATGCCAATATCAGAGCGAGGGCTTCTTTTTTAATTTTAGAGAAACCCTTTTGGGGGGTTGGGATTTGGCCAAAAAAGGCCACAGGCTTCAACTCCCCGTCCCCGGATTGCATAAGTACCGCCCCCACCCTTTCTCACAAGCATCAACCTCAAGAAAAAGGTTTTTAAAATCAGAAGATAGAAGAATGGGTGCAGCAAAAAATTCTTTTCTTTATTGAAGGGTCTTGACAATCTAGGGTCCACTTAAAGGGGAAATTTTTGACTGGTGAGGTTAGAGGGGGCCCAAAATCAACAAAGGTCTTACAAATCTTCAAAAAACCCCACCATCCCAAGAAAACATTGGAGGAATTTCCTTAACTGGGCAATTTTTAATGGCAAAACCAAATTTTATTTGCCACTTCCTACTTATGGCCACAAAAAAACAGTAGACGGGCCCAAAGGATGACTTAGATAATTTAACAGTTAAGTAGAAATCTGAAAAGTCTCAAAGAGAGCCTTAAGCCTAAACATATGTTGGCCCAATGCCCGACACAAGTACTGGTCATCTGGGGCCATCCCTTTCAAGCCCTTTTAAAGTCTGATGGATTAGTTTCTGGAATTATGCCTGATTTTTTATTCCAAAGGGGGGTTACGTATTAAATAATGCCCCTGGAAACCCTTTTAAGAGATCGTTTTTAAAACAAGAGCCTTACCCACGGTCGATTACATCATCCAGACGGGAAAAGGGGAAAACATCTAAAGGACCTCATTCCCCTTTACAGTAGTCTATAAAATTTAAAAACCCTCATCAGCTTTTTTAAACAAGCATACGGAGGCAAACGGGCAGATGAATTTTCCACTAACCCCTGTTTAATAGAAATTTACCCTGCTGAAGTAGCTTTTGTTTTTCGGGTTAGCCTGTAGGGGGAGAGGTATGGGTTTAGAGTTTCCAATATCTACCTTATGATATCCAGCGTAATTTTTTGGGAACATTCGAAAAATATCAGGGAAATATTGAAGCAGCACAGTTAAATTTGTTACTTGTTTTTTGGCCAGCCCCAACTTTAAAAGGGCTAGGGGTCCTTGGGAGGACGGTTGGGAAGTTTTCGAATTTCGGGAAAAAGAGTGCAAAGAGCGGGGTCTTCACAGAGGCAGAGGCAGAGTCATTATTGGGGCTTTTTTGGTGTATTAAAGGCTTTAATTTTATTAATATGGGATGTTTTTCTTTTTTAGGTCTTGTCCGGGAGATAAATAATTTACATCAGATAATTTCCACAATTTGATGGGTCCCAAATCTAGCTTTCAAATTGTTGCCAGGTATAGGTTCCTGTACAACGCCTTGCTCCTGGATGGAAGTAGCGAACTTTTTTACTTCTGCATACCTCTGTTTCATAGATATTTGAGCGTTTATGTTAGCCTTAGCCAACTGATGTGCCCCCTGCAACCATGAAAAAGGGGTTGAGAGTGTTAACTGGGCATTTTCTCCAATACAACCTTCCTTGAGCACTGAAGGAGCCCTCGTACAGCCCCAAAGACCAGCTCAATGAACTGCCCCCAGACTAAAATTAGACACATATAAAAAACTTGGGTATCTTTATTGAGAAACGTTTCGCCACAGGGGCTTCTCAGCCCAAAAAAAGTAAAAAGGTGTAAGGAGAGGAGGGTTGAGTAATCATCCCTGGGCCAGTCGATTTTTTCGTCCATAAATTTTGTAAAAGTAACATAGAGCCATAAAATGGCTTATATACTGTAGTCGGGTGAGGCGAGCAGGAGGTGGCGGGGTCATAGGGTACAACCATAGTGGTGGGTTTGTAAAAGGGGAAATGGAAGATTGTTGAAAAATCCCAAGATGTTGCGGTCAGGATGTAGATAAAGGTCTGACACAGCCCTTGGATCTTGGAAAAACAAATCTTCAACATTGTCAAACCTTGAAGAATAAAGGAATTGTGTTGAATGTTGAACATTAATGTTACAGGAACGAAATGCTAGTCTATTCAATGCCCCAGACACCTACAAACCTTCATAAAAAACCCAAGGGAAACCAAAAAAAAAGCATTTTTTTTTTTTGGCAAGATCCCTCATAAAAGAACTTGAAAGAAGAACATGGGAAAATAAAAATACTTGATCGGGACACTCCCCCAACTAGGCGGGCAATTCTCAAACCCACAACAAATATATTTGCAAAACCCATTTTCAATGATCCCCAAGGAATAAAATTTGATAACCCATTAACTTATGTGAGAGTCCCCTCAAATTATTTATTTCCACAACGTCAGCCCCAAAGAATGTACGTCCTGGGGAAAAATCACAAACCAGGAATTCAATGAGAATCACCCCTTTTGGGAAAAGGGAGTGACCCCCAAGAAACGACCGAGAAGTGGAGGAGATCAACATAAGATTCAAAGAAGTGTTACAGAGGAGACAGAAGTGGATCTGGAAAGACGGAGAGGTGGGGACACCATCAAGTGTTGACACAAGCATACAACCGAGGGAAAAAGGGAAAAAGCCCCAAACGAGATAGATATCTCACCAAGTCAAAAATCATGAAGACTGGGGGAAAGGCAAAGAAGACCGCAGGCGGAGCACAGTTTGGGGCCAGAGACCAAACCCCACCAAAAAAAGGATTTGGGGGGAGTTTAAAACCAGACACATTCTGAGAATCAACCAAATAACGCTGCAGCAAAGGGGGCCCAGCAAACCAAGAATAGATTTGACATCTCAATAAGGAATTGTTCAGAACCCCTTTACACCGTGTATGTGAGGCCATATTGGAGTATGCAGCACCAATTTGGAACCCCCACCTAGCCAAGCATGAAGGGAAAATTTGAGAATGTGCAAAAGGGTTTTCAACAAGACATGCCGGGGCTAAGGGGAATCCAGAGGAGAGGTTAATTTAAATCGACCTGACGATACCAGGGACAGGAGAGATAGGAAAGAATGATAACGACATATAGAATACTAGAGGAATCGACAGTTTCAGACAGGATTTTCCCGAGATGGACACAGCAACAAGTTATCACCTGGGAAATTAAAGACCAGAAAAAAAACATGGATGTTGGGATTTTTTGTTAAGAGTTGTCAGGAAGTGGAATACAAATAAAGTGATGAAGTGGAGGCAGGATCTATAGATAGCTTTAAGAAGATTTATGATAAACCTGTGGAGCAAGGACAGTGACCTAGTATCCACAAGTGAAGAGGGGGCCAGGAGCTGCGAATGGGCCCCCTGCAACCACAACAACTAGGTGAGTACACACACACACACACACACACTTCATCAGTCCCCAATCCCGGTTCTCTAGACACAATCCACGTCAAACTAGGCCCCAGATTTTAACCCCATCCAGTTCAGAATCCTTTTCACAACTCTCCCCTATTTCTACCCTGTCTCTGCCTAGTCATTGCCCCCACCTCCCAATCTTCCCTTACTGACACCCGCGGCCATTCTAGTGCAGAATTCACCCCAACAACTAGCCGTTTCCCTCACCCCAACCAGCATCCCGCTTTTAACCCCCCCTCCACTGACTTATGAACATGAACCAGGAGAACAGGATCCCGAAAAACCCCAGCACAATTCCAGAAAAGAATCTGAGAGGAGTTACACTAAGCGATGTGATAACAAATATGAATCATGAATGGAAAGAGTGGATAGTGGAGGCACTTTCAAACACTGTAGCTATAGCAGAGATTAACAAGCCCATGAAGGTAATAACATATGCAGTGTTTCTAGAAGGATATCAGTAATGAGAAAGGAGAGAGCAATTAGCGGAAATAAAGGAATAGGTTGCTGATCAAGAGCTAGTGGAGGGGAGAGAATGGAGAGGAGTCGATTGAAATACAATAAGGGATGGAAGGTGATGATCGCAGTAATGAACAACCCACCACTAAACAGTAAGAGACAAAGACAAAAAATTATAACAACAGCAAAGGTAGAGAAGAGTTCCATAGGCACTGCAGAACTATTGATCATTTCAACTATAATGAAATCCTCTGGGAAAACTGAGGTCAAACGGGGAACCTGAAATGTGGCAGGCTAAGTTGCTGGGGGGCAATGAAAATTTCTTTAGTCAGCATGACAGGAACACAACTGGGGAGAGCAGAGGCAAGATCCAGCAATGTAGATAAATGGTTCAGAGAATTGACAAGTTGATGAATTAGCACATCGCAACACATTGGTATGTTTATTGAGTAAATGTTTCGTCATGCTGTAGTTTCATCAGTCCTAAACAAAGAGTGATAAATAGTTTTAAAAATTGACAAGTTGATTGATGAAGCCCCGTGGCGAAGCATTTCTTCAATAAGATTTCAATGCTGCATAATGTCTCAATCTTCAAGAATGGTGAAGATCAGGGGGACTTTGAGGTAATCAGTCCCCGATTACATCGACTCCAGACTGAGGGACTGATAATCAAACATAGACACTGTTTCACATGTGTCTAATTCGTCAAGATCCAGCAAGGCCCGCAAATTGTATCCATTCTAAATTACTCTGATGTAAGGGACATCACTGGTTAGTGAACATGCAGTGCTGTGCAATAAGGCTAACAGATTACTGGGGATTTATTTCAAGAAGTATAAGTAACAGAAGTCCAAAAGTCATTTTACACCTCTATACATCACTAGTGAGACCTCACTTAAATTATGCAGCTCAGTTTTGGTCTCCTAACTACAGGATGGATATAGATTCATTTGAGAACATACAGAGAAGAATGACTAAAATGATTTACTGTATAATGAATCTCCCATATGGTTAGACTTAGAACCTTGAATTGTCACTCTCGGGAGAGACGTAGAATGGGGGGAGATATCACCGAAGTGTATAAATGGTTGATGGGCATAAACAAAGGGATATTAATAAAATTATGTTGATATCGAATCGATAAGAACGAGAAATAACGGATTTAAGTTAGATAAATTTAGAATTAGAAAGGATACATGGAACAGTCTTAGATTAGGTAATCAAGATTGGGACCGGGGGAGCTTTAAAAGATACTGGATAAATATGTGAGTATGAAGTGTTGGGTGTGGTTTGTGTCGGGTCGGAGTAAATTCTTGGGTAGCTTTGGTAGTGGTGGTTTTGATAAGCACCTGCCTTGTAGGGCCAGTAGACCTTCTAGTTTTCCCTCCATTCTTATGTTCTTATTTTAAGCTTCAATTCCCTCCCTGGCAAACATCCCACTCATCGACTAATCTTTTTCCCAATCCAACACTTTCTATATCCTTTCTGTATCTAAACATATCCAAATTGAATACCTTAAGTCGTGTTTTTCTTAGATGGACAACCTCAGGACTTTATTCATATCACCTTGTTAATGTATATCTTCCACTTACATTCTTCAGTCATGTCTCTTCATTCTTTGTCTTACACGCAAATGTAGTTAAGGGGTTTCAATCTTTCCTCGAATGTAAGATTTCTTATGCAATGCATTAATGTTGAAAATGGTATAACATACCGACAAGTTGATGATTAAGACACATGTTCAACAGTTGGGTATATTTATTGATGAAATGTTTCGCCTACATTGTAGGTTTCTTCTGTTAAATAGAAAGGGAGGAGCAGTTAAAAGTAAACAAAAATGATGCAATCAGTCCATCAACCTTAGAGAAGATGTATTTGAAGTGGTCAGTCCCTCAGCCTGGAGAAGAGTTCAGCTTCGAGATCCCTCAGACGGATCATCATAGGGGACCTGCGTCAGGACGTAGTTCCTGACGAATCAATCAATCAGTCGATTCTTTTGCATACGAGGGCTAGGGAGCAACGTGTGGCCTTTCACTGACTTAGACTTGGATTCATAACAACAGCACATATAGTAGAGCAACCAAAAAGGAGAAGTGAAGATGCTTGATCTCCACTTATGCACTACCTGCTGCACTGTCCTGCCTAAATCTCCCACTTATACACTACCTGCTGACTGTCCTGCTTTGATCTCCCACTTATACACTACCTGCTGGACTGTCCTGCCTTAATCTCCCACTTATACACTACCGCTGGGCTGTCCTGCCTTGATCTCCCACTTATGCACACCTGCTGGACTGTCCTGCCTTGATCTCCCACTTATACACTACCTGCTAGACTGTCCTGCCTTGATCTCCCCCTTATACACTAGCTGCTGGACTGTCCTGACTTAATCTTCCACTTATACACTACCTGCTGACTGTCCTGCCTTGATCTCCCACTTATACACTACCTGCTGGACTGTCCTGCCTTGATCTCCCACTTATACAATACCTGCTGGACTGTCCTGCCTTTATTCCCCCTTATACACTACCTGCTGGACTGTTTCCTTAATCTCCCACTTATACACTACCGCTGGACTGTCCTGCCTTAATCTCCCACTTATACACTACCTGCTGGGATGTCCTCCTTTATCTCCCACTTATACACTACCTGCTGGACTGTCCTGCCTTGTTCTCCCACTTATACACTACCTGCTAGACTGTCCTGCCTTGATCTCCCACTTATACACTACCTGCCAGGGCTGTCCTGCCTTGATCTCCCACTTATACACAACCTGCTTGACTGTCCTGCCTTAATCTCCCACTTATACACTACCTGCTGGACTGTCCTGCCTTGATCTCCCACTTATATACTACATGCTGGACTGTCCTACCTTGATCTCCCACTTTACACTACCTGCACACTGTCCTGCCTTGATCTCCCACTTATACACTACCTGCTGGACTGTCCTGCCTTAATCTTCCACTTATACACTACCTGCTGGGCTGTCCTGCCTTGATCTCCCACTTATACACTACCTGCTGGACTGTCCTGCCTTAATCTTCCACTTATACACTACCTGCTGGACTGTCCGGCCTTGATATCCCACTTATACACTACCTGCTGGACTGTCCTGCCTTGATTCCACTTATACACTACCTGCAGACTGTCCTGCCTTTATCTCCACTTATACACTACCTGCTGGACTGTCCTGCCTTAATCTTCCACTTATACACTACCTGCTGGACTGTCCTGCCTTGATCTCCCACTTATACACTACCTGCTGGGCTGTCCTGCCTTAATCTTTCACTTATACACTACTTGCTTTACTGTCCTGCCTTGATCTCCCACTTATACACTACCTGCTGGACTGTCCTGCCTTGATCTCCCACTTATACACTACCTGCTGGACTGTCCTGCCTTAATCTTCCACTTATACACTACCTGCTGGACTGTCCTGCCTTGATCTCCACTTATACACTACCTGCTGGACTGTCCTGCCTTGATCTCCTCTTATACACTACCTGCTAGACTGTCCTGCCTTGATCTCCCACTTATACAGTACCTGCTGGACTGTCCTGCTTTAATCTTCCACTTATACACTACCTGCTGGACTGTCCTGCCTTGATCTCCCACTTATACACTACCTGCTAGACTGCCCTGCCTTGATCTCCAATTATACACTACCTGCTGGACTGTCCTGCCTTAATCTTCCACTTATACACTACCTGCTGGACTGTCCTGCCTTAATCTTCCACTTATACACTACCTGCGGGACTGTCCTGCCACGACACTCCTATGCAACCGCCTCATCCAACAACGCATCGTCGGACAGACCCTGGAGGACAGGAAGCACACCTTATGTATCTTGCAGAAAGTACCTGAGGATGTTGCTTTTCCCTTTGGCTCGATAAAAACTTGATGAGACTTCCTGATGGGAAGTCACGGTCGTCACTACATGGAGAAAAAAATCGGGCCAGATGTTCTGGCCATGTCTTCCCATACTTGGCCCCATTAACATAAATGGGGTTAAGTATGAATTAGGGCTGGTCACTAATGGCTTTCCACAAGGGTAAGTTTTAGGCTCATTGATGTTCATAATTTACATTTTTGACCATGATGAGGAAATTACAAGTGACATGAGTAAATTGGCTGATGATACAAAAATAGTCTGAACGACTGATTCTGGAGGAGATACCAATGAACTCCATGAGGATTTGGACAAATTAATGCCTTGGTCTAAAAGAGGCAGATGCAGTTCATTGTGGACTAGTGCAAAGTCTTGGGAATGAAAATAGCCCTCGAATTAATAAACTAGGTGATGTAGTTTGGGATCATACAGAATGTAAAAGATTTGGGAGTCATGGTAAGCAGAAATCTAAAGCCAAGACAACAGTGCCTAAGTGTGTGCAATAAGACTAACAGATTACTTGGATTTTTATTAAGAATAGTTAGTAACAGAAGCCCAAAAGTTATTTTACAGATATACACATTACAAGTAAGTCCTCATTTCGATTATGGAAAAGGGAAAACATAAGCAGTATCATGTGACCCTTTGTTGAAAACGTTTCGCCCACACAGTGGGCTTTATCAATCTAAACAGATCTGTTTGTGAATTGATAAACCCCACGGTGTGGGTGAAACGTTGTCAATAAGGATCACATTACACTGCTTATGTTTTATATTTCCATTGTGTCGTTTTTTATACAATTTATTTCCACTTTGATTATGCTGCTCAATTTTGGTCTCCTTTCTAAACAATGGATATGAATTCATAAAAACCCTATAATCATAAAAAGATGGAACACTGCAGCAGACCTACTGCCCCATACTAGGCAGGGGCTTCTCAAACCCAAACCAACTAATAAAAATATTTCCACAACATTTTTAATGCTACTTAAGGAATAATCTTTGATAGCCCTGTTAACAGCTGATATTTCCTTACTAGGCAGACTGTTCTACATATTGGCCTCTCATTTTAAAAACCCAAAATTTACCATATAATTTCTAAATCTAAACTTATCCCATATGAATACCTTATTTCGGGCTCTTTCTGAAGAATGTCATTGGAACCTTATTTAAACTTCAATTATGTCTGCCTCATTCTACTTTTTAAAAAGAAAATAATTTAAACGTTTTAATCGTTCTTCGCATGGCAGATTTTTTGCCATGACATATTTTTTCATTCTTCTCTGAATGTTCTAAACGAATTTATATATATTCCTTAGTATGGAGAGCAGAAATGAGCTGCATAGTCTTTGTGAAGCTTTACTAATACGTAATGCGTAGAGCGGTTGGAAACCTCGGGCATCTGTTCATTATACCCCTTGATATAAATCCCTGAAATCTCTTAGCCTTATTTCGTACTCTTAGGCATTGCTGTCTCGGCTTCAGGATTTTGTTTACTATAACTCCCAAGACCATCTTGCATTATGTACGGTCAGGTTCTCTGTTATTAATTTAAACGTGCTAGGGTTTTGACACAATACTGCGCAAGAGACTAGAAAATAAGTTATAAGGCCAAGAAGATATAATAAGAAAACCCTACAGTGAATCAAGGCATTCCTGAAAGAGTATTTGATACGGCCGATTCCTCCTTATGGAAATAAAAAGATAGAAAATCAATGATAACATCATAAACAATTTTATTAATATGTATAACCAATATTGAATACAAGACACTTAAACCTGAAATTAATCCTACCTGAAGCAAAGAATGAAAATGAAATATAAAAATAATTGGTGAATCAAAGTAAATATGTACTCAATTAATAATTGATATAACTGCCGTGCCAATGTTCTGGGCACGTAGCTCTGAGTCGTGGTTTGGAACACTGAGTCATTGTTTATGTTGAAGGGAGGGGGAGGTGTATTTCAAGTGGACGTGACTGTTTTGACACTTGAAGTAGAGAGGACATGGGTAGGGATCCTGAAAACCGAGGTACTGGGATCCTCTGACAACCACAACTCTTCCAGCAGGGGTCTCCAGACGTAAACCACAATGAAACTTTGGGGGTTATAACTGGAGAATGGCTGTAGGATGGTGAGTAGCTGATTGTGTGACAGCTACGAGTGGAAGGGGCCAGTTTAGGTACGGTTGCCAAATAAATTCTCACATCTGGGGGAAAAGGTCTAAGCTGCCTCTTATCTCAGTGTCGGATGACCCGCCGACAATCAAGGTTAAAATAAAGAAGCAGAAAATTACAAACCATGGGGAAATTACTCATGATAGGCGTACTGCTTTAAAAGAAATGGTGAGGACAAAACATTATTGTTACAATACGTAAGTCCTAACAGAACAAGCATACTGTCCAACAAGCTAATGCCATCACTCATTCATACTTCCACTTCTATCTAATGAACTTTTCCTTCACACTTTGAAAGACTGCCCCTGAAGAAGTGTTGTAATGGGAGCATGTTAAATGGGGATGCGGATCAGTACTAGGACAACTATTTCGTATACGTAATAAATGACAAAAGGGACATATTCAGAGGTTTCCTTTTTTCATATGATGTAAAACAAAGGACAAAAGCTAAGACAGGGACTAGGAAAGACTACAAAAAATTAAAAAAGGCTAAAGGTCGGTCTGTGTAATAGATACTGGAGTTTACACCCAAAGGGGAAAAGAGCAAAAAATTTTGGGAAAAGGGGTGCAGGCGAAGTACAGGCTCAAGAAAAGGCCAAACTTCACCAAAAAAATGCCCTTTAATGTGGTATTGTTCTGGTGGAACACCTGAGGCTCATATCAACCAGAAATGGGCACCAAATGGTTTCAAAAATCTAAGAAAAGCTTTTGGGCATCAAAGGAGAGTCATTTATCGGTATGGGCCGGTACTGTGACAGCACTATAAGGAACGGAAAGCATGTCAAGTAATTGGGGAAGACTAAAAATTAAACAAGACTATCTCAGAGGTAAGCAAGTCCTTTGAGGAGACATTAAGATAACTCAACCTGTGATACAGTAGCAAAAAAACCCTCATAGGACAAGCTCACCTTTCTCTCTCCTTTCTCTCAGCACGTCATTGGCCAAACCGGGGCGGAGGTTGTAAAACGCAGTTAGCTCTGACAAAAACATGGGGATTTTTTACACACCAGGAGGCACTAACGAATGCCGGGGGTCTAATATATTCAAGGCTCTTCACATGCAAGACTCTAACACCAGCCAAGTCCCCAACACATACCAGGGGTTATGTGGCAAGGGACAAAAAAAAAAAGTAAAAAAATTCAAAGCTGGAAAAAGCACGACGTTGCTATACTTGATAACGACACCATTGAGCACTGACCTGCAACACCACCCCCCGTCGCCTCCAGAAAAAAACTTTTGGTTAGAGTTATAACCCACCATCTACCCACCTCCCGCAAGCCTCACCTCACATCGACCCGCTGGCCCGAAGGGGTTTAACCTCCGCATCCTTCATTTTCCCCCTCATCTGTTTTCCCCTTTTTTCCCTTTCCCCCTTCTTCCTTTCTAATGCCGTTACACACACACACACACAAAACACCTGGGGGTGGAACTAATTCCTTGGAGCACTGAAATTTGGTTTTTTCATGCCCCAAATTCCCCACGGATCAAGTTGTCCATGAATTGGAAATTTTTTTTTTTTTCAAAGTCGAGTAAGGAAGGTGGATTATGATGTCCTTAGATTTCCCAGATGCCAGTGAGCAAATTTGTTTTTTAAATCTTTCCCCTTTAACAGGTCTTTAAAACGTTTTTAACATGTTTTAACAGGTTTTAACAGCTCGGCCCCCCAAAAGTGAACGCCTAATCTTTTTGAGGATATTTTAGGGTGCTTATTTAACAAAGATAAATAAACCTACTTCTGGGTCCAAATTTAGAGGTGTTTAAAAATTTTCCCGGGTAACCCAAATTTTTTGACAAAGTAACTTATTTCCATCAGAATTACTTTTTGGGATTTAGCTTCATACAAAAAGACACCCAAGAGCATAGCCTGGGTGTCATACTTAAATTGTGTTACAACCTGGCCCACATTTTTAGATTTATTTATTTATATAATCTGTATGCCAAGGTGGATGACCTCGACTTCAGTGTTATTGGTCCATCTCCTGATCATCACATTTTTAATGGTATTAATTATATAAGATGATAAATAGATGAAAAGGGGGAACCATATTGAAAAATGGTAAGAAAAAGGAAGGAAAGAATTTACCCCCAAAATTTCATATGTTTTAAACTTTTATTTTTTTATGACATGATATTTTTGCGTATAAAATTACCAGACAATTTACAAACTTAAAAAAAAGAAGGTTCTGGGGCAGGAACTGCGTCCTGACACAGGCCTTTAAACTTAAGATTCGAAGCTAACTTAGTATCTCGAAGCTGATTAGGATCTCGAAGCCAACTTAGGATATTGAAGAACTTAGGATCTCGAAGCAACTTAGGATATTGAAGCAACTTAGGGTCTCGAAGCAACTTAGGATCTCGAAGCAACTTAAGATCTCAAGCAACTTAGGGTCTCGAAGCAACTTAGTATCAGAAGCAACTTGGATCTCGAAGCAACTTAGGGTCTCGAAGCTAACTTAGGGCTCAGCTAACTTAGGATCTCGGTAAGTAGGACTGAAGCAACAGGATCTCAAGCCAACTTAGTATCACGAAGCTAACTTAGGGTCTCGAAGCAACTTAGGGTCTCGAAGCTAACTTAGGATCTCAAGCTAACTTAGTATCACAAATAACTTAGGGTCTCGAAGCTAACTTGGGTCTCGAAATAACTTAGGGTCTGAAGCAACAGGATCTCGAAGCTAACTTAGGGTTCGAAGCAACTTAGGGTCTCGAACAACTTAGGATATCGAACCAACTTAGGATCTCAAATTTAAATGAGACACTGACCAAAAAAAATTTCTCCATATTTGATGGTGTGGCATCATCTTTATTTCTTTTTTGTTTCCCTTTTTAATTTGACCAAAGAATTTCCGTAGTCTTATCAATAAACATATCCCAAATTTGCACATTTGTCTTTAATCATTGACTTGTCGGAATTTTATATTCGCAGCACAACGGATCTTGGTACAGTGGACATCATTCATTCTTCATCTCGCATCTACTAGTCATGAGGAGAATAGTTAGGTTTTCCCAGATGGATTACAACGACTTCGAGATCTTCCACCTCACCTTCGACAGTATTTAAGACTCCGTTCTCACGCTTCAGTTTCATATCGCCTGACCATGGAGCTGCTTTCCCAGGCTGAGGGACTGACCACATTGCCCTGACCATGGGCTGAACTTTTCCCCAGGCTGAGGGACTGACCACCCAAATATTTTTCTCCATGGTTGATGGACATTGTTTTTTTTTCTTTTTTCCACTGCTCATTTTGTATTTAACTGAAGAAGCCAACTATGTAGGCGAAATGTTTCATAAAAAAAGATACCCAACGGTTAATTGCATAAGAAATCTTACGAACAAGGAAAGATTGAAACCCCCTTGCATTCGCTTGTACGACGAAGGATGAAGGAAGACATGATTGAAGTATATGGGGAAAGATAAAAGGAGATATAAATAAGGTCTTGGGGACATTCATCCAAAAAAAAACATGAAATAAGGAATTAGATATGTTTAAATTCGAAAGAATATAGAAAGTATTGGTTTTGAAATAGAAAAATGATGAGGGAACAGTTGACCAAAGGGGGGTCTTTGAAGCCGTGGGTAGCTTCAAATTTAGGTTAGATATATAACTGAAAAGGGATTGATTTGAGTGGGACTTTTACGAGTTAATATGGTTATCAAAGGTTTCCTTAGGCATGAAACGAGGTTGGGCAAATATGTTTTTTATTGGGTTTGGGTTTTAGATTGACCTGTCTAGCAAAGGGCCCGTAGGCCAGCAGTGAATCTCGCCTTTTTAAAATGTCACCTGATGCAGGCTTTAGCACCCGCACATTTTCTTCATTGTTCAAGGGGGAAATTTTGCGCCTTGTCATACCTCTATTTCATGTTGTACTGGCGGTTTCTAGGGGCCTTAGCCAAAATTGTCTTGTTTTAGGGGTTGTCAGGAGTCTTAAAGTGCTTCCCCAGCCACCTTACTTAAGACTTGTAGTGGACCTCTTACATATGCCCATACATCAATGAAATGTACTGTCCCCCCTGTATAGTCATGCACAGGATGGCCCCGGGGGGCCCCCGATTGATGTTTTACATCAGAGAAATTTAGGATGGATAGAAGGTCCCCTTTGATGGATTTTGATGAATTAGACACATGTGCAACAGAAGACTTATTGGGAAAATTTTTGCCACGCTGTTGCGCACGCAAACTGAAAGGCGGGCGAAACCCTCAACAGAAACCAAAAAGGTTAATGACTAATTCATAAACTTGTCGTTGGGGAACCATGTATCTACATTGCTGGATCTTGCCACGCTCTCCAGTTGTGTTCCCGTCATGCGCACTAACGAAATGTTTCATGGGGCACCACCAACAACTTAGTCTGCCACTTTTTGGGTTCCCCTGTTTGGCCTCAGTTTTCCCAGAGGATTTCATTATATTTGAAATAATCTTTTCGCAGTGCCCATATAGGCTCTTCCTTTTGCTATGGGTTCCCCATCGCCCGAAGAACTGGATTGGCTTACATCTATAAATACATAAATCTAACAGGGCTAAAAACCACTATATATGCCAGGGGGAGAAACATGGCCCCCCAACATAGTGGAGGATGGAGGGGGAGATGTCAGACTGGAACCTAAAACTTTTTATATACAGGTTGCTGCACTGGGATCTGGCTTGTTCGTACTCCCAAAGGGGGACTGAACCACACACACATCTGTAAACAATGACTGGCAATAGCACTTCCTGGTGTAACATGTAACATAAAAGGCTGCACTGCCCCGCCCCGTAATACAGATCGTTAAAGACACTCGCGGAAACAAACCGCAGTTACATTATTTGAAGGAAAACTATTATAATATAGGGGACCCTTAGAAAAAAATTTACATAGTCCAAAGTCTGCCATTTGGGCAAATTTACAGTGAATGAGCAATGATGCCTATTTCAGTGAGAAAAAGCTAGTGAAGTCAGCATAGGGAAACGGAAAAACAACAGTTGTGTCGGGGCACGGAAATGTACTGTTGTCCTGGGTCTCAGACCATAGGATTTTTTGTACTGGACTGTTATCGGTCGTAGTTCCAGCCGCATCTTTGCACATTGTCAATATATTTATATGGTCAAGCTGAGCTTCCTTGGGCGTTCCTATGGCAACTTCACCTCGAATTTTTTTTCCGGGGGGCGTCTGAGGACACCGTAACAAAATTTTGGGGAACTAGAACATACCAGGGTTCTGCAGAATTTGCAACATTACTTTGCAACCTGGTTCAACGTTACTCTTTTAGCATTAGTGTTACGATTAGACGTTGTTTTTTTGAGGTTTTCCACACTTCTGAAAGACAAGCTGTGAAGTTCGCATCTTGTTGACATTTTTCGTTAGTGGATATACAGGCTGAGGCAGAGCAAACAGAATTTCACCCAGCAAACTCTTAATAGCCATTTAATGCAAGGGGGGAGTCTCCCCAAACGTACCATTGTGTGAAGAGATTGGGGCACTCTGCACATTTGGAATGGCTTCATCCCACATGGTACAACTCAGATTGATAGTCGCTCTGAGCACCTCCAGGATTTTGCAGTTTGTAGTTCAGAAAGGCTGTTACCCCAGGATGGCGTGGAGTGAATATTAAATCGGGGAAAGATCGTGCATTTGCTATTTATGAACTTTCCCAGAACATCCCCGGAAAAAATTTAACAGTCTAGGCGGTTTTATCAGGGAAAGGGTAATAACCCCAGCACTGTGTCAAGTTTTCCATCATTACAAGCAGGTGTATAGTATCCCCTTGAGGTCGAGAAGATCGTCAAACAGCACAGAAGTTTTCCCCGGGGAGGATCCTTTGTAATTTTTTGAGAATGGGATTGAACCGGGGACGGTACCTTTTTTCTGTAGGCAGACAACACACCTGTGCCCTACTTAGCAATTTCCGCGCCATTTAGGGCCAAAGTATTTCATTCGTGCGCTGATGCGCGGTCTTTACCGGGGGGCTGCTGCTGGGGTCGTGAATCCCAACTGGGCTACGGTTTTCCCCAAAATCCACTAGATTTGCCACAGCACTCCCTTTGGGTTTACAACTAAGTCCCCGAGTCAGGTGACCTAAACTGCAGGTCAGAGCCTCCTTTTTCAGGAATCGAAGGACTTTGACCCAAAGGATCCTCCCATTGGGCTTCCCCGATCCTCGATGGAGAACGAATTGTCTGCCAAAAAAGGGCGATGTGCCTCGACAGGCACCAAAAGACATTTGGCTTACCCAGAATATAGCAGATTTCGGGTTAATGTTGAAAGTGAGAGACTCCCGAGCATGCTTTCCCGAGAGACCCTTAAAAGAGGCAAAAAAGCAAGTGGTCTGATAAATCTTGATAGAATACGGGAAAATTGTCTCAGAAATGGCTCAAAGCCCATTCGGCTAAGGCATCTACTCATACTGAGAATTTAACTTCAGCTTCGGTAAAACATAAAGCATAAGGTAAGGGCTTTTTTCCACAGGTCTCATGAAAAGACGCACCAATGCCAACTTTGCTGACATCCATCGAAAAGTAAACACTTTGCTGAAATCAGAAATGTAAGAACTGTGCTGACGTTAACGTTTTTTGTAAAAAAGGTTCTTTTTG
Organism: Cherax destructor; assembly: GCA_009830355.1. Classification (NCBI taxonomy): domain Eukaryota; kingdom Metazoa; phylum Arthropoda; class Malacostraca; order Decapoda; family Parastacidae; genus Cherax; species Cherax destructor. Next base: position 5,830 of record WNWK01017392.1, on the reverse strand, counting down.
GTCGCACATCTTTCTTGAGAGGCCAGGTGAAAAGGGGAGCATGATGGAAATTCCCGGGATGAATTTCGGTAGAATAGTTAGCCTATCGAAGAGCAAAAGCGTTTGCACATTGGGTTTGGAATTTTGAACAGCCCAGATTTTTTTTTCTCTGTCTTTTTCCAGTGGAAAGACTATGTGGCCCAGAAACTTTATTTTGTTTCTTAAGAAAAGACATTTTGAGAAGTTTACTTTGATATTTTCCGCTAATTTTTCCCGAACCTGTTCAAATTTTCGAGATGTGTGACATCTTGAGACATCACAATCAGTTCTCTGGTGACCATTAGGTGCTCTGGGAGAGTACAGAAAATCGTCACTGTGACTGAATGTGATAGGGCCCCCCAAACCCAAAAAGGCCCTTTTTGAACTGATAATGACCAGTTGGCTTAGAAATGCGGTCAATGGTAAAGGGGAAACCAAAAAAAACCTTGGAGAAGGTCGAGAGTTAAAAAAAAAATTATTATCTGTGTTCTACAACAGGTCATTCGAACTGGCAATGAGAAACGATCGGGAATTTTACAGGCATTTATTTTTCTTTTAATTACGGGACGCTATGTTCCATCTTTCTTGGGAAAATATGAGCGGAGCATTCACAGAAAGTGGACCCCTCAATAACTCCACGGGATTTTCTTATAATGAGTTCTTCGTGAAAAGTTTTTGCTAAAGGGGAATACGGTGAGAAAAAAAGGGGATCAAACTCAAAAATCTTCTGATTCTCCCACTGGAGGTAGTCTGAATCGCTCTTGGCCTTTTCCTTTTCTACTCGGTCTTCCCCCAGTCACTTTTTAACTTGGAAAAGTTTTACCTGGAGGATAAATCTCTGATTTATCTGTGCATTAAACTATGAAGCCTATATCTCTACCAAAAGTATATGTTACCCTTTTTTAAATTTCCCTTTCATTCAATTTATTAAAATTTTTTAGAATGATGGTAAATATAACTCATTTTTAGATACTATTTATCTTAGAGTAATTACAACCCCAGAATATCATAACACATTTCATTTCATGATCCTGAAAAGACACTCACAATCATTTGAAAACTTTGACAAGTTACAAATGAAGTACAAGATATCTCTAACAGAATAAGTTTCATTTGAGTTAGCTCAAGTTACTTTTTAGATATGCAAATGAATGATGATCTCTTAACTTCAAAGCTACACTTTTAACAACAAGTTTTTCCATAAACTATATAAAATATACAAGCTATCTAAAACAGAATAAAAATGTTATATTCTACCAAAGTTACAATGAGTTAACCCAAGTTACATTGGTAAGTTATGTCATGAGGTAAATGCAAGTAACTACACATTATAGCTACAAGTGACACTGTTTAACTAACTAACCTTATACAAGGTACATTGAGTTATCCCAAACTTAACTATATGACCCTGTTAAATTTATTGCAAGTTATAGTTTTTAATATACAAGTTACGCCAACTTAACTATAAGACATTGTTAACTTCAATGAAATTTTCAAATAAAGTACAAGCTATAATCTACTTTACTATCTACAACTACAAGTTACACTAATTAACTTTATACAAGTCTATGTTAACTACTTCCCTGTCTTTAATATATTGACTAATATCTGTGAAAGTGCACTCCAAACTAACTTGTATTAGTTTGTGTTGTAACATCTATGCAAATACACAGATGGCACTGTCTATTCAATAATTGACTGACAAAGTTCTCAGGTACATTGTTTTTCAAAATATAATACACCAGCTTGTCACCCATTCCGAAGTCATTTCTACATTGTCCCCCATTTTGTATTCATTTTAAGTGAGTCAGAAAAAAAATAATTTTCTAACCAAATTTTAATCCACTACTAATTCTGCTCACTCAATCTTTCTCCACCTTTTTCCTCAAGAGTTATTTCAAGGTATTGCAAAATTAAAACCAAGTGAGATCTTCCACCACTTCGCATATAACAACGAAATCATATAATTTCGCCATATTTCTAATGCACAAGTTCGCTGAGATGTATTAAATCTTGACTTTCTCATATACGCAGATCTCCCCACACAAAGAACTGCCAAGTAGTATTACAATACGATCAAAAAATTATACTCACCTTAATTAGGATTAGCCATTTCTAAATCCATTTTCACAAATACGTTTTTTTTGAGAGACTACTTGAAAGATTCAAGGATTTTGAGGATTAAAATAAGGGTCGGATGTGAAAAGTGGGTCATAATAAGTGCGTATACAACTGGAGAAGAGAGGAGTGTAGAGGAGAGAGAGAGATTTTGGGAGATGTTAAGCGAGTGTGTAGGAACTTTTGAGCCAAGTGAATGAGTAATCGTGGTAGGGGACCTAAATGCTAAAGTAGGAGAAGCGTTTAGAGAGGGTGTGGTAGGTAAGTTTGGGGTACCAGGTGTAAATGATAAAGGAGAGCATTTGATTGAACTTTGTATAGAAAGATGTTTGGTTATAGGTAACACATATTTTAAGAAAAAGAGGATAAGTATACAAGATATGATGTAGGGCGAAATGACAGTAGTTTGTTGAACTACATATTGGTAGATAAAAGACTGTTGGGTAGACTTCAGGATGTACATGTTTATAGAGGAGCGACAGATATATCAGATCACTTTTTAGTTGTAGCTACAGTGGGAGTAAAACGTAGATGGGATAATAGGAGAATGGAAACAGCAAGTAAGAAAGAAGTGAATATTTATAAACTAAAGGAGGAGGCGGTTAGCGTTAGATATAAACAACTGTTGGAGGACAGATGGGCTAGTTAGAGTATAGGCAATAGGTTAGAAGAGGTATGGGGTAAGTTTAAGAACATAGTGTTAGAGTGTTCAGCAGAAGTTTGTGGTTATAGGAAAATGAGTGCAGGAAGGAAGAAGAGCGATTGGTGGAATGATGTAAAGAGAGTAGTAAGAGAGAAAAAATTAGCATATGAGAGCTTTTACAAAGTAGAAGTGATGTATGGAGGGAGGAGTATATGGAGAGAAAAAGAGAGGTTAAGAACGTGGTGAAGCAATGTAAAAGAGAGCAAATGAAAGGGTGGGTGAGATGTTATCAACAAATTTTGTTGAAAATAAGAACAAATTTTGGAGTGAGATTAATGTTGAGAACGTCTAGGAAAGAATGGATTTGTCAGTTAAAAATAGGAGAGGAGAGATATTAAATGGAGAGTTAGAGGTATCGGGAAGATGGAGGGAATATTTTGAGGAATTGTTAAATGTTGATGAAGATAGGGAAGCTGTGATTTCGTGTATAGGGCAAGGAGGAATAACATCTTATAGGAGTGAGGAAGAACCAGTTGTGAGTGTGGGGAAGTTCGTGAGGCAGTGAGTAGAATGAAAGGAGGTAAAGCAGCTGGGATTAATGGGATAAAGATAGAAATATTAAAGGCAGGTGGGGATATAGTTTTAGAGTGGTTAGTGTTTTATTTAATAAATGCATGGACGAGGGTAAGGTAGGGATTGGCAGAGAGCATGCATAGTTCCTTTGTATAAAGGCAAAGGGGAAAAAGAGTGTAAAAATTAGAGGGAAATAAGTCTGTTTAGTTTACCTGGTAAAGTGTATGGTAGAGTTATTATTGAAATAATTAGGAATAAGAGGGAGAGCAGGATAACAGATGATCAAGGAGGCTTTAGGAAGGGTAGGGGTGTGTAGACCAAGTTTTTGCAGTGAAACATATAGGTGAACAATATTTAGATAAGGGTAAAGAGGTGTTTGTGGCATTTATGGATTTGGAAAAGGCATATGATAGGGTCGATAGGGGGGGCAATGTGGCAGATGTTGCAAATGTATGGAATAGGAGGTAGGTTATTGATAGCTGTGAAAAGTTTTTACGAGGATAGTGAGGCTCAGGTTAGAGTATGTAGGCGAGAGGAATAATATTTCTCAGTAAAAGTAGGCCTTAGACAAGGATGCGTGATGTCACAGTGGTTGTTCAATACATTTATAGATGGAGTTGTAAGAGAAGTGAATGCTCGGGTGTTGGCTAGAGGTGTGGGGTTAAAAGATAAAGAATCTAACACAAAGTGGGAGTTGTCACAGTTCCCTTTTTTGCTGATGACACTGTGCTTTTGGGGAATTCTGAAGAAAAGTTGCAGAGGTTGGTGGACGAGTTTGGTAGGGTATGTAAAATAAGGAAATTAAAAGTGAATATAGAAAAGAGTAAGGTGATGAGGATAATAAAAGAAATAGATAACGGAAGATTGGATATCAGCTTGGAGGAGAGAGTATGGAGGAGGTGAAAGTGTTCAGATATTTGGGACTGGATGTGTCAGCAGATGGGTATATGAAGGACTAGGTGAATCATAGAACTAACGAGAGGAAAAGGTGAGTGGTGCACTGAGGAGCTTGTGGAGGCAGATAACTTTATCCATGAAAGCAAAGAGGGGAATGTACGAGAGTGTAGTTATACTTGTATAACTACACTCTCATGCACTTGTAGGGTGTGAGACATAGGTTGTGAATGCTGCAACACGAAGAAGGCTGGAGGCAGTGGAGATGTCATGTCTGAGGGCAATGTGTGGTGTGAATATAATGCAGAGAATCCGTAGTTTGGAGATTAGGAGGAGGTGTGGGATTACCAAAACTATTATCCAGAGAGCTGAGGGGGATATTGAGATGGTTTGGGCATATAGAGGGGATGGAACAAAATAGAATGATTTCGAGAGTGTATATATCTGTAGTGGAGGGTAGGCGTTGTAGGTGTCTGCCTAGAAAGGTTGAAGGGAGGGGGAAAGGAGGTTTTGTGTGCGAGGGCTTGGACTTCCAGCAAGCGTGCGTGAGCGTGTTAGATAGGAGCAAATGGAGACAAATGGTTTTAGAACTTGACGTGCTGTTGCAGTGTAAGCAAGGTAACATTTATGAATGGTTTCAGGAAACCGGCAGGCCAGACTTGATTCCTGGTGATGAGAAGTACAGTGCCGGCACTCTGAAGGAGGTGTGTTAATGTTGCAGTTTTGTAGCTGTAGTGTAAGCACGCCTCTGGCAAGACAGTGATGGAGTGAATGATGATGAAAGTTTTCTTGTCGGGCCACCCTGCCTTGGTGGGAAATAGCCTATGTGTTAATAAAAAAAATAAAATTTTTAAAATTTCTTCGCTATTGTTGAGTCATTTCTCGTATCTCATCCACAATCTCTTCTTTTAGGGAACACATTTCACCGCATGTGCATATTTTCAACGCTCTTTGTTGTCTATAACAATTTATAAGCCACACTAGTATGATTTCCCCTTCTGGATATTTGTTTAAATTTCACAACAGAGTTATCGACAGCCACCTCCATGTTTACAGAAAATCTTTTTAAAATGAATAAGTAAGTTTATTCAGGGATACACAAAACAATTACATAGATTATCATACATAAACATATTTTAGAGAACCAGGATAACCAAAAAAGTCTGGAGAGTGTTATTTCCATTAGAGTCCCATTTAGTTTAACATTTCCACATCCCCAATAACATTTTAAATATACAGTGTTTATAAATATATTTTTTTTATCATGAGATTAACTCCCCCCTCAACCACATCTTATGTCTTATAAGTGTTCAGGATAATTAGGTTATAGGGACCGAGTTGAGTTCCCTTTTTCTAAACTGGGGGGAATAAGATACTTTGATGGGTTATCCTAGGGAAAAGGGATCTTCCCTTTGGGAGGCCTGTTAGGTTACCTTCCAGCACATATGTGTAAAGGGCTTAATACCATTACACTGTTAGAATATCTGTTTAGAGTGTACCGGACCAGGGTTTAAAACTTTTTACAATCGAGGAGGTCTTTGTTTGAAACAGAATTTTTTTTATACTTGGAAATTAAGATACTTT